>JASAMX010011518.1:0-17500 GCA_030248175.1 Microlaimidae sp. YZB2_3 | reverse complement strand
TGGCCACCGGATCACTTATGATAAGAAAAGTTACGTAAGGAGCGGATTTTTTCCAAATTCCGTTGAACCAGACGATATAGTTTTTATCCGGAGGCGATTGGTTAGCTCTAAAAATTAATTTATAATAAATACAAAAAAAACTACAAATAATTTATTTACTCACTTGTGATATTCCTACCCCTCCAATATCACGCTTCAGAGTTTCGGCCATTTAAAGCGATGGGAGCTACGGAGCTTCGCCCTTTAATTGAAGAGCGAACTCAACCTCATTTACGCTTGAATTATAGTTTGAGATATTTTTTTTCGCATTTTAAGACCTACTATTTTTGTTTTTAATGCGTTCGGAGAAAAATTTAGTTTACAAAAAATTTTGACAAAATAATTTATCGAATTACTTCTTAATTATTTATTAAATTAGTAAAAAAAACTAGAACGGATCTCCGGAGCTTCGAAATATCGGTAAAAGTTGCTATCATTGTCTCCGAAGTGTAAACGAAAGTATCGTTAATTATGGCAATTTTCACATTATTTTCGCTCCGTCCTAACTTTACTTTATGTCTGCCTTTTCCAAAAATAATTTGCCTGGGGAGGATAAATTTAGATATTGCAATAATAACACCTAATGTTATTGTCAGAGGGCATGGGCGTAGCCAGGGGAGGTCTAGGGGGTCTAGACCCCCCTTTTGGATCGACAAAGGGAAAAATTTGGAGTTAGACCCCCCTTTTGGGTCGCCAAAAATAAAAATTTGGGGTTTAGAACGGCCATTTTTTAAAAATTTTCTCGTGCTTCGCTCCGCTCAGCGCTCGATTGATTATATAGTCTCCACTTCCAAATTTGTGTTACTCATAGGTGTCCGACCAGCCTGGACTGCCCGGACCGCTCCCCCCCTGAGGGCCGGTCCAGGGTACCCCTCCCCCCTAGCGCCCATTTTGGACCCTCCCCCCCTAAAACCCCAGTCCAGGCCGACCCCCTCCCTGAAGGCGGTTTTTGACCCTCTCCCCCCCTAACAGCTTTTCCACCCCCCTATCTACTTAATGTGCGATAGGCATAAAAATCGTTTTTTTCGTGCGCGCGACTGAAAATATACAGGCTTAAAATTCGTGCGCGGAAATTCGTACGCGCACGAATTTCGTGCGCTAACTTTATATACGTATATATTCCTCATAAATATAACAATAATTTTAGTGTTCTATACAAATTTTTATAATTTATAATAAACCTTAGGTTTTTTACAAACTGGTTGGTACGTTACATTAAAAATAAAAAAAATAAAATTCAGATGTTCGTTTTAAAAACGAACTGTTTTTTAAAAACGAACGGTCCGTTTTTTTTAAACGACCGGTCCGTTTTTTGCGCTGCCGCCGTTCGTTAAACACTTGCCCGGCAAGTTGCCGCATGCAAAATAATGAAATGAAAACAAAATACAATGATTATTATTATTTATTATGTAACCGGAAAATAGAAGAAAGTTGGTCAAACTTTTACCGGAAGCAAAAAAAAAATCAACAAAAAGGTACCTCTTATAATATGTTAACGTTTTTAACAGTTTCCAAAAGTTTTTTTGGCAGGTCCAGGCTATTCCCCCCCTAAGTACCCCAGTCCAGGCTTCCCCCCCCCTAAGGACCCTTCAGTCCAGGCTACCCCGGGGTCAAAATTTTTCGAAAATTTGGTCCAGGCTGACCCCCCCTCCTGGGCCTACAAAATGGTAAAAAATGGGCTGCACCGGGGTCAGACCCCCCTAGCCGTCAGGGGTCGGACACCTATGGTGTTACTTTGTTTTGTAATCTTGGTATGACCACGCTGGACCCACCCAATTCTTACTGTTTTAATTGGTCTCCACTTCCAAATTTGTGTTACTTTGTTTTTTAATCTTAATACCACCACGCTAGACCCCCCTTTAGATTGTTATATAGTGGTATTAAAAATTTAAAGGTTAGGAGAAGTAATTTTAAAAACATTTTCTCGCACTTCGCATTGCTCAGCTGTAATTCAATGTACTCATTTTTATGTTTTAAGGTTTTTACTTTTAGGTTTTTAGAGTTTTTAAAATCGAAAGTTTTAAGATATCAAATTGTTTGTAAAAAATTTGTTCTTTGTTTTATGGACTTATTTTTATTCAATAATAGGAAAATAATGAAGTATTGACATAAACAAGGGAAAATTTTTTTAGCCCTTTCATAACGTTTAGAATTTGGACCCCCTGGATTCCCCCCCTTTCGCAAATTTTGTTCAGGGTTGGACCCCCCTTTCCGAAATCCTGGCTACGCCCATGTCAGAGGGCAGTAATTATTCAGCAGGTCAACTGCTCTCTGTTCTGGTGACTTTCATTTTAATTGTTTTTGCTACCACATAATTTTTTTTGCTAAAAATAAACTGCATTTCGCTTTTAGTGCTGTAATATTATCATAATTCAATTACCCACCTAGAAAAGCGATGTTTCTTCGGCCAGGGTCAGGCGGACGAAGGTGTTCTCGCTTGGCCTTGCTTCGCGATCTCTTTCCGAAAAAAAAGGCGGGGGGAGAAGGGGGGAAGGGGGGGGTGGGGTCCAGGGGGGTCCAAATTCTAAACGTTATAAAAGGGCTAAAAAATTTTCGGGTTCCTTGTTTATGTCAATACTTCATTATTTTCCTATTATTGAATAAAAAATAAGTCCATAAAACAAAGAACAAATTTTTTACAAACAATTTGATATCTTAAAACTTTCGATTTTAAAAACTCTAAAAACCTAAAAGTAAAAACCTTAAAACATAAAAATGAGTACATTGAATTACAGCTGAGCAATGCAAAGTGCGAGAAAATGTTTTTAAAATTACTTCTCCTAACCTTTAAATTTTTAATACCACTATATAACAATCTAAAGGGGGGTCTAGCGTGGTGGTATTAAGATTAAAAAACAAAGTAACACAAATTTGGAAGTGGAGACCAATTAAAACAGTAAGAATTGGGTTTGTCCAGCGTGGTCATACCAAGATTACAAAACAAAGTAACACCATAGGTGTCCGACCCCTGACGGCTAGGGGGGGTCTGACCCCGGGGTCAGCCCATTTTTTACCATTTTGTAGGCCCAGGAGGGGGGGTCAGCCTGGACCAAATTTTCGAAAAATTTTGACCCCGGGGTAGCCTGGACTGAAGGGTCCTTAGGGGGGAAGCCTGAACTGGGCTACTTAGGGGGGGAATAGCCTGGACCTGCCAAAAAAACTTTTGGAAACTGTTAAAAACGTTAACATATTATAAGAGGTATCTTTTTGTTTTCTTTTTTTTTTTTTTTTGCTTTCGGTAAAAGTTTGACCAACTTTCTTCTATTTTCCGGTTACATAATAAATAATAATAATCATTGTATTTTGTTTTCATTTCATTATTTTGCATGCGGCAACTTGCCGGGCAAGTGTTTAACGAACGGCGGCAGCGCAAAAAACGGACCGGTCGTTTAAAAAAAAAACAGACCGTTCGTTTTAAAAAAACGATTCGTTATTAAAACGAACATCTGAATTTTATTTTTTATTTTTAATTTAACGTACCAACCAGGTTGTAAAAAACCTAAGGTTTTATTTATGAATTATAAAAATTTGTATAGAACACTAAAATTATTTTTCTATTTCTGAGGAATATATTCGTATATAAAGTTCGCGCACGAAATTCATATGCGCACGAATTCCCCGCACGAATTTTTGAGCCTGTATCCGTGTTCAGTCGCGCGCACAAAAAAACGATTTTTATGCCTATAGCCGAGATTGAACGCTGTTAATGGGGGGTGGAGACCGCCTTAGGGGGGAGTCGGCCTGAAAACCGGGTTTTAGGGAGGCTCCAAAATGGGCGCGAGGTGCTCGAACCGGCCCCTCCCAGGGGACGGTCCGGGCAGTCCAGGCTGGTCGGACACCTATGGTGAGCACAATTTGGAAGTGGAGACTATATAATCAATCGAGCGCTGAGCGGAGCGAAGCACGAGAAAAATTTTTAAAAAATGGCCGTTCTAAACCCCAAATTTTTATTTTTGGCGACCCAAAAGGAGTATATTTCAAATTTTTTCCCTTGTCGATCCAAAAGGGGGGTCTGACCCCCTAGACCTCCCCTGGCTACGCCCATGCCCTCTGACAATAACATTAGGTGTTATTATTGCAATATATTCTAAATTTATCCTCCCCAGGCAAATTATTTTTGGAAAAGGCAGACATAAAGTAAAGTTAGGACGGAGCGAAAATAATGTGAAAATTGCCATAATTAACGATATTTTAGTTTACACTTCGGAGACAATGATAGCAACTTTTACCGATTCTATTTTCGAAGCTCCGGAGATCGTACTAGTTTTTTTTACTAATTTAATTGAATAATTAAGAAGTAATTCGATAAATTATTTTGTCAAAATTTTTTGTAAACTAAATTTTTCTCCGAACGCATTAAAAACGAAAATAGTAGGTCCAAATCCGAAAAAAAATATCTCAAACTATAATTCAAGCGTAAATGAGGTTGAGTTCGCTCTTCAATTAAAGGGCGAAGCTCCGTAGCTCCCATCGCTTTAAATGGCCGAAACTCTGAAGCGTGATATTGGAGGGGTAGGAATATCACAAGTGAGTAAATAAATTATTTGTAGTTTTTTTTGTATTTATTATAAATTAATTTTTAGAGCTAACCAATCGCCTCCGGATAAAAACTATATCGTCTGGTTCAACGGAATTTGGAAAAAATCCGCCCCTTACGTAACTTTTCTTATCATAAGCGATCCGGTGGCCAATTTTAAAGTGGGACGAATCGGGAGTTGCGAGCGTGAAAGCGGCGGTGGACGGCTTTTAGATCGTCGGCGAGAATTGTTGGGTCAACTGCTGGTGAATCTGGAGTCGTTCAAACCGAGTAAACGGGAACTATTTAACGCGTTCGATAATTATTGAAATTAAAAAAAATAGGTAAAAGTTTTTTGTTTAAATAATATTATTATTATTATGTTGTTAATTTTAAATTCAAGCTGACGACAAAAGTTAAAAAAAAATCATAATTGATGTAGCTCTGTAGAAGGTTTTTTTTGTGGTTTTTTTTCGTAGTCACAAGTATTTTTAAACGAGGAATTGTAAAAATCAAAGCCCGTCAAGTCTCTATAGCCAAAAATATTTATGTATGAAATTTTAGGGCGTTTTCCAATAGTCGCCTAGAAAAACTAGAGTAACATACCCCCCACACACACACGCGCGCGTGCACGCACGCACACACACACACACACACACACACACACACACACACACACACACACACACACACACACACACACACACACACACACACACACACACACACACACACACACACACAGACACACACAGACATACACAGACACACACAGACACACACAGACACACACACACACACACACACACACACACACACACACACACACACACACACACACACACACACAGACACACACATAGGTGTTTTTGGTCGGGTCCGCTAGGGGGGGTCCACCCCCGGGTGGAAGGCCAAAATTTTTTAGGGGGGGGGTCCAGGGGGTCCGGACCCCCCTGGCTTTTTAGGGGGGGTCGACCCCGGGTGCGAGATTTCAAATTTAGGGGGGGGTCAGGGGGGTCCAATTTTTCAGCAAAATTTTTTTAACTCAATAATTTAAGTGTTTTTAGGTCTAATATTGAATTTTATGTA
The DNA here is from genome assembly GCA_030248175.1 of Microlaimidae sp. YZB2_3. Taxonomy (NCBI): domain Eukaryota; kingdom Metazoa; phylum Nematoda; class Chromadorea; order Desmodorida; family Microlaimidae; species Microlaimidae sp. YZB2_3. The sequence goes on along the minus strand of JASAMX010011518.1, from coordinate 11,856 downwards.
TTAAAACAGCCTATTTAGGCCTAAAAAGTGTATTTAAACACTGTTTTTAACTAAAAACCCGTGTTTTTGACAGTAAATAAAAAAATATACTTCCAAATTGGTCGGGAGGGGGGTCAGGGGCTTCCAGCCTTCCAGGGGGGGTCAAGCCGGACCGCTCTCCAGCTTGGGGGGGAGGGGGGGGGGGCCCCTGAAGTTTTTTCTAGGGGGGGGTCCAAAATTTTGGCTCTAGGGGGGGGGGGGGGTCCACCCCATACATGTCCCCCAAAAACATATGGTCCGGAGTGGGGGGGGGGTTAAACCCCTAATTAGGGGGGGGGGTTAAAATCTGAGAAACAAAATACCCATATCGTTTTTTTTCTGCTGTGCATTTTACCCAGTTTTTTGATTTTGAAGGAAAAATAGGTAAAAACGCTAATTTTTGGTCAAAAAGCCCTTTTTATTGCATTTTTGAGCTTTTAATTGCTTAAAACATTCATTTTGACCTCAAAATTTAAGTTTGGAGGCAGTTAGAAGTCATTTTAGAGACATTTTTTTCTTCATTTTTCCACAATTGGGGGGGGGGGGTAAACTTATCTCCCCCCACTTCCCACGGTGGAGGGGGGGTTAAACCCCAATTCTCAGAATTTGGGGGGGGTTAACCCCCACCCCCCCCTCCCGTGCCCATGTATGGTGCACCCCTCTGTCCCCCCCCCCCCCCAAAAAAAAACACCTATGGACACACACACACACACACACACACACACACACACACACACACACACACACAGAGAGAGAGAGAGAGACACACACATACACACACACACACGCACGCACACACATACACGCACGCACGAACGAACGCACGCGCGGGCGGAGACACGCACGCACACACACACACACGCACGCACGAACGCACGCGCGGACGGAGGCACGCACGCACGCACACACACACACACACACACACACACGCACGCACGCACGCGCGGACGGAGGCACGCTCGCACGCACACACACACACACACACACACACACACACACACACACACACACACACACACACACGCACGCACACACACGCACGAACGCACGCGCGGACGGAGGCACGCACACACACACACACACACACACACACACACACACACACACACACACACACACACACACACACACACACACACACACACACACACGTAGCCGCTCTCATAAAGCCCGATTAACCAACGATTGTTGACTGGCTTTTGCATTGGCTCACATAATATAATATAAATTGGTAAAAGACTCAATTCCTTTAAATAATGATTAATGCAGTGTACAGTAAGACTTATAACATAATCCAGGAACATACAGAGGGAATTTTTATCAATTTAAATTAATAATGTGAACCAATGAAAAATCGAAATAAAATTCGTCTTTTTTAATTTTATTTTTTTTATTTCGAAATTAAAAATTAAGAATATTATGTATTTAACTTTTTTCAAATATTCCTAAAATTTGACAATTATTTATATAAAAATACTTTAGTTAAAAAGTATGCATACGTTTCAAGTCATAAAACATGACAAAAACCCAAAAACGGCGTGGAAAGTCAGTTTTTATTAGCTTTTAAATCCGATTTTCTTCTTGTCCATAAACGTCCATACTTAATCTTTGGTTAATCCTTGGTTAATCGCGCTTTATAAGTGCGGCTACTGGCATGCAGTTCAATTAAAAAAATTATTTTGGCATAAACATCAGAAACCTGTAATTTCTGCGCTTTAAGGCGTAGTTCACACCGGATTGACAACTCCTGCACCTAATTAATTGGTTAAAATATAATTAAACTTATTTAAATAACTCACGTGAAAGACGAGTACATTATTAATAAAAATAAAATTGTAAACTGTTTTTTGAAGATTTTGTAAATAGTTCCGGTAATTTGCGTAAAATCGAGTTACAAGATGCGAATATTTGGGATGTGGAAAAACTTGCCTTGTTTCCTCAGGTTGAAGAATTGAAAATCGAGCTTTCTAATGTCGTAAACGGTTATTATCCTTCCGTTCAAGACGAAACCTCCGAAACTGATTCCATAATAAACAAACTGACAAAACATAAACCCTTGAAAACTTTCTGCAGCGCCAAAACTATTCGATTCTCATACTTGAAACGCTATTATTTCAATTGCCCAATTTGAAAACGTTCCAATGCGATATCACCGGATATAACGAAGGTATTGATAAAAAAAGCATTTGGTCTGTTCTGATGCCGAAACAAAATAATAACTTTTTTATGTTTGTATATGTGTATAGCTTGTTATTAGTAGGATAACTGACTTAAATTCCGCCAGCCTTAATTTCGGCCACCGGCTGTTATTTTTACCATGCGCAAAGTTATGAAATGAAAGGCATATGATTTGATAGATCGTAAATCATCTCTGTTCTGCAGTATTTACCCATTAGCAGTTCCTATCATAACTTTGCGCATGGCGAAAATGACAACCGGTGGCCGAAAGTAAAGCTGGTCGAATTTAAGTTAGTTACCCTAGGTATTTGTTTTTTATCAACGAACACAAGACTGCAAACCGACAACCTTCGGAAGCTATTTCCCTTTGATGAATCGCAAACTAATCAATTTGGTCCTGACTGGGAATTTTTACACCAGCTACAACTGTTTTGTCAAGAATTTATACGCTGCTCAATTTGTACACTTGGAGAGTTTAATATTACGAGAATTACAGTACACAGATCACTATTACATGTCTGATTCCGACATTACCTTAAATTTGAAAGTGGGTTTTAAATTTAATATTTAAAAAATTTAAACTTGATTTTTCTCTCTGGTCAAAAGTAATTTTTTTAAAATTCATAATAATGATGCTAAAAAATCCTTGTTTTGAATCAAGGTTAAGATTTGTGCTTATAATTATCGCAATAATTTTAATTTAGTTATGAATTTGATTGTTATCATGAGAAAAATAACTTCAGTGGGTTATTTTTCTTTTTTAAATTACCTAAATTCTGAGGAGTTTTTTTGGGTACGGGGTCTTTAGAGCCACGATTAGAGAACTTAAACCATCGAAAATTATTGGGAACTTGGAGCTACGAGCAATGGGAACTTGGAGCCTTTAAGAAAAAAATAGTTTGAGGTTAGATTTAGGCTTCGCTTAGGCTTAGGTAAACGTTTTAGCGATTTTTACTTTCGGTTCCCAACTTACAGCTCCAAGTTCCCTATATTTGGCTCTAAGTTCCAGCTCAAGTTCCTTTGGGTCCATCGAATCTAAATCGTTTTTTGTCTTATCATCGGAAACAAAATTTAAACGATTATATATATATATCGTCGTCGAAAAATTAAATTTGTTTTCTAAGATTAATTTTGAGGTATGATTACAAAGTAACAAAAAATATTACTGACTTAAATTCCGTCAGCTTTAATTTTGGCCACCGGTTGTTAGTTTTGTCATGCGCAAAGTTGTGTGATGAACTGTGTATGACAGATAGAATGTTATGTTATTTATCTAACCATATTCAGTTCATTTCGTAACTTTGCGCTTAGTAAAAAAAATAGCCGATAGCCGAAGTTAAGGTTGGCCGAATTTAAATCAGTTACACAACAAGTCAGTAACAACTAAAAAGTTATTATATTTTTTGTGAATTGATACGATATTTAAATTTTATACTAATCAAATTGTTTTCTCGTACAGACAATTTTTCTGTTGCAGAACTTTCCAAAGCTACGTGTGTTGGACATTCCACGGTTTAGTAAGTTGGAAAATTTAGAAAATTGTGCCAATTTGGAAGTAATCAGGGTGTTTTCCGACAAGAAAGCGAAGTCTCGAACCATAACTGCTTCATACGCCGTATCACGCGTGAAAAATTGTCTTTTTCGGGAAAAGTTACGGTAAAATTTGTTTGTTTTTGTGTTTCGAATTTTTTAAACTAATTTGAATAGTGGAATTATAATATGATAATAATTTAATTTAAATGAATACTGAACCGCAAATCCGTGGCAACAGAAATATTAATTTATTATCAGTCACGTATTTATTACCAGAAATAATTAGTCTTAAAAATTATTTCTTATTAAAAAATAGCTAGGTAGAGTAATTAATGACTTAAAGCCAATCAGGCCTTTATTTCGGCCACCAGCTTTTATTTTTAATATGCATAAAATTGCGATGAATTGCATTCTTCTTTACTCTGACACAAAGAGTCACAATCAGTATAAAATCAACGTTACTCTGACTTATTTTGTTTAGATTATTGGTGTGTTAGGATATAAAAAGAGTCACAGTTACGAGCATTTTACGACGTTTCTGACTCATTTTGTCAGAGTAACAACGATATGGTTGAATAGATCGTCGTGTCATATATTTAGTCATACGTAGTTCATTTCATAACATATCAAAATGTCAAAATAAGCATATCAAAATAACAGCCGGTGGCCGAAATTAAAGCTGACCGAATTTAAGCCAGTTGCCCTATGTCGAAAGTATTTTAGTTTAAATGTGTTTAAATTTTTGCAGGCAACTCATATTCAGCGATTGGTTCAAACCCTTTAAAAAAATTGACAGAATGACTATTTCACTGCTAGCTGTATTTACTTCTCTTGAAAAATTGGTGCTTTTTCCACATGGTGGTATTGACGCGTCCCTTCTTATTTTCAAATTGGCTGCTTCAGGTGTTTTTAGTTTTTTTTTAAATAGTTTGTACAGAAAAGATGTTTACTAGAAAGAATTTTTTACACAAATAACAAGGTCAATGTCAATTTGTAAAAAACTTATATCGGCGTATACTAAAACTCATTTTAAGAGGTAAAAAATACTCGTAGCTGCAAAAGTAGGCGTGGTTTATGTGTCGCCTACTACCGTATATTAAATACACGCGACGATTTAACGGTGTAAACCATTTTAATTTTTTACGCCGTTCGTCCTCGCGCGCCGAAAATAACGAGTGCGTGAAAGTTGTGAGAATGTGAACGCAATCCCGATTTTACCGCCCGAAGAAAGTTGGACCAGTGTCGAGACACGGTTTCTGCCACCATTACGCTGATTAGTAGCGATGGTCGAAACTGCGGAACCCCCAGAAAACCGGAACCAGAACCGGAATTGAGATTTTCAAAAAATCCGGAACAGGAAAACGAACCAGAATTTCAAATTTTACCCGGAACATCCGGAACCCGAACCGGGAACTGCCCATCACTAGATTAGTCGATTTAATGGACAAAAAACAATTCTGAGCGATTATTGGCGTATACAAAACGACGAGAGTCGCAGCTACAACAATGTTACCTATAACTGACTAAATTCTGCCTTTTAATTAGCAAAATATATGTCTATTTATATATTATTTAACCGGTAAATATCGCGCGAAAATAAGATTTTCAGTAAATATATAAGTCACATTCTGGCACAAAAGTTTTAATTAATATAAAAACCAACGAAAGTTTTTGTTTGTAGTCAAAAATTAATTAATTTTTTTTAAAATTGACGTTGTGAGAGATACATATTCTTGTTTTTTGCAATACATTTTTTAATTGATTTTAATGTTAATGAAATTCGACTGTTGAGAAAAACCCCACAACTTGGCAAAAATAGTTGTAGTTTTTAATATATTTAAATCTTTATTTATTTTATTTTACAGGTTCACATATAAAACACTTGGATCTTCGAACAAGCATATTATCAACTGATAGCCTTTTGTTGTTGTCCACAGCTTGTCCCAAGCTCGAAGAACTTTATCTCAAAGAAATTTCTTCACACGTAAAATTATTGATTTTTTTAAAAATTATCTTATATTTTTAAAAGCAGAAAATGGTTAAAGCGTCTGTAACTCCACATCCTTTAAATTGTTTGATTTGTTGTGCCACTCGCGCGTGGGCCGCAGGGTTTTTTTGGTTATATGTCTAGGCTGGGTTTTAAATGTGTAGCACGGATGTAACGTACTTTAAACGATAGCAGTGGTTGTTTAGCATTTTATTATTTTTTAAATGCTTGAATTATGTAATATCTGCTGTTGGCAAAATATTGAGATCTTTGTGATTTTTAAAATTTGGTTAATATGAAAAGTACTTTATGTTATTTTTTCTGCTTTTCAGTATTTGAACAGAAATTATACATCATTCGTGTTTTTTTTTAATTTCAGAATCTCCTTAACTACTTGCTACCTCAATTTCCGCGCTCAACCCGGCTTAATATTCATTTGAACCAGGTTTACGCGCAGAACGGCGTCAGCCAAGTAACTTATAACCAGCTAGTGAAAACAATTTTCCCTAACGTTACTGTATTCTTGGAAAAATGGGTCGGAGACTGTTTTCGCGATGAAACTGTGCCGTTTTAACCCTTTCCGATTCTTAGCGCGTCTCAAGTGCGGAGTGTGTATCGCGTCTCGCTGCTCAATGTATAATGACGGAGGACAGAGAAGCCGACGAAAGTGAAGTTTAACATCGAGCTCATAGATGAACACGGTCAAAAAGACAGACGGGGGTGTTCACCCTGGGTAAATGTCATTTCAAAATCTAGGAGGGGGTCCTAGGGGGGGGGTCGAACTCCCCCTAGCTTTCTAGGGGGGGTCGACCCAGCGTGGAAGATTTTGAAACCTAGAGGGGGGTCAGGTGGGATCCAATTTCCGAAGCAAAATACTTTTAAACCATTAAAGGTTGTTTAATAATAGTTTTTTTATAAGATAATACTACATTTTATTGAATAAAAAGCGATATTTAGGTATAAAAAGGGTGTAAAAACATGAATTTGTGTTAAAAATTGACGTTTTTGCAAGAAAATTTAGTATAAAAAAAGTACTTAAAATTTTCTTGAGAGGGGAGGGGGGGGGGTCAGATTTCAAAATCTAGAAGGTGGTCACGGGTGAAAAATTTGAAAATTTGGGGGGAGGGGGGGGCCCTGGATTTTTTTCTAAGGGGGGGGGGGGCAAAAATTCGAGTGGGGGGTGGACCCCACCCCTGCCCCCCCTTTCTCACCTATGAATGACGGAGGACAGAGAAGCCGACGAAAGTGAAGTTTAACATCGAGCTGTATGTCGTAATTGCGGCAAAATCAGCCACAGCCATAATTAAATACGGCAAACTGGAAAGTACACCGACACCGTCCGCCGAAACCGACCAAATTCTACCGTAATTAGGGTACTGACTTAATTTCGGCCACGCCTTAATTTCAGCCACCAATTTAGGGTGTTAGAAAATTGACTTATTTTTAAAACACAAAAGAACTGGCACAAAAGTAACTGGATTAATGTTGAATAAAGTAGTGTTTTTGCAAAAGTTTTTTTATTTTTGTTATTCTGCATTATCAACATTTTTATACAAAAAGTGAATTTTCTGTGATTTTCTTAATTTTTGCTTTGTGTTTAAACTGCATCAAATTTAGAACGAAACACTATATAACCTTCAAATATCTTCTATTTAAGGCTCAAAGTTGTTAATTTTCATGTTTTGATATTTTCTTCAAAATCGCTTTGCAATGCGTTTAACTAACTGCGCATTTTAAGATTCCGTTAATTTCAGCCACCTTAAAATTTAGGTGAAAGAACCCGCAGTTTTTTGTTGTTTTTAAATATCATCGTACTACCTTATTTAAAAAGAATTTTTTTGCTCGTTTGACTTTGTTTTGACGTTTTTTAAGCCAAAAATAAAAATTGAACAAAAAATACAAATTATTAAAACTTGTTTTTTTAAGGTTTTGACATAATTATTTAAAGTCTTGCTAATAACTATTAAAGTTACTTTTGTGCTAGTTCTTTTGTGTTTTAAAAATAAGCCAGTTTTCTAACACCCTAAATTGGTGGCCGAAATTAAGGCGTGGCCGAAATTAAGTCAGTTACCCTACGTAGTAAACATCTGTGCGGGCTGGAGTAATCCAACTTTCAATGTACTAGGTTTGATCTATCAAGAAACCGGTAGATGAATTTCTCAAAGATTTTTGAAATGCAGTAAAAAAACTCAGATAGAAGTTAAAAAGGTTATTTTCTTGGCGGAGGAATACAGTCAGATAGGAAACATCAAAGATAGGCAAGGGTTGGTGTGGAAATATGCCACTCCTTAACTTTTTTAACGTCTTGTTTATTCTTAAAGTTGATAATTTTGGTTTATGTAGTCGTTTTTTTTGTGTTTTAGGCTTTTGTTTTTGTTTTTTTTTTTTAAATCTAAAAGGTGGCCGAAATTAAGGCGGATTTTGTGTTTTTGTAATTTTTAGGTTAAAAATATAAAAAAAAACTTAATAGAGTGGAATAAAATTTTTACCAGGCTTTCTTTAAAGTTGACTGACTGTAACAAAAGCCATTTGATGTTGAAATATTTTTTCATACCAAAAAAAATCAACAAAAAAACACGTTATTAAAACTTAGGTTTTTACATAATTATTTAACGTCTTGCTAACAGCTATAAAAGTTTGCAAACCGGAAAAAATTAATTTATATGTACCAAGAACAATACCTAAGAATAAATAAACTTTTTAAAATATGTATCGTTCGTTTTAGAAATAGTTATAGCCAGTTTTTTGTAGGTGGCCGAAGTTAATGGCACACGCCTTAACTTCGGCCACTATAAAAACAAAGTTTAAACCTCCACTAATTTTTAAGTGTAACAGAAATTTTTAAATTTTGCACTGGAATAACAAAAATAGCTGTCGTTTGATTTTTAGACCGAATCCTGGCTCAATTAGAAATGCTAGGAAAAACTTATCCAAAAACATAAAAAAGGTGGCCGAAATTAAGTCAGTTACCCTATATTTGAATTTAAGGTTTTGCTTAGGCTTAGAATGCAGCAAAGGTGGTCGGTGTCGGTGTACTTTCCAGTTTGCCTTAAATACACATGACTGCGACTTATTGCGTTGTTAATATACTGCTGTATGATATCTAAAATAAGTCAGTCGCATATCGTCGTTACTACGGCAAAATGAGCCACTGTCATTATAAAATACATCTGACTGTGACTCATTCTGTAGTAGGGTTCTGTTTTAAAATTAAAATGAGTCACAGGCACACATATTTTATACGAACTGTGGCTCATTTTGCCGTAGTAACAACGATATTATGTTATAAGAATTGCGGCTCATTTTGCCATATTAACGACGTGTGCCGGTTTACTTATCTATCCGCGTTTCAGACGCACTTTTCGTTGTCAAAATCAGAAAGGGTTAAGTTAATATTTTGGTACAAAAAAATTAAATTTTAGGTCTAACCCCTGCTTATTCCCGCGCTTATTTGCACAAAAGTATCGAAAAATTGGCGAGTGTACAAATCAACTTACCATTAGCATCTTGTTTCTTGTTTTTGTTTTTTTTTTTTGACTGGATTTCTAATCAATCGCCATTATAATTTATGGCCATAATTTCTCCAGCCAATTTTTGTGTTTATTTTGTCTTTTTGTGCAGGAAAGTTTGTTTTTACTTATGTCTTAATAATAACGAACAAATTTTCTAACAGTCAGAAACTCTCTTATAAAAAATGAGGAACAAGAATGAATTAGTGTTCACTAAGTCGTAAAATTTTTGTGATATTTTTTTAAATTATAAGAATGAGCTTTTTGTGATACTTTTTATGTTTAGTAGTTTTATTCTGTTTTTGAATTGTTTCTTAATATATATTTAATTAGTTTATTTGTATGTACATTTAAAATTTCCAGAAACCCCTCTTATTATTAAAAAATTACAAAATTATGCTTATGCGAAAAAATGTAAAGAAAGGAATGAGACTGTGTAACAAGGTACCGTTGAGGTGACTATGTCCTTAGGTATTTTTGTTTCAGGCCGAGACGTATTTCATTTGTGTGCCGTTAAAAGTACTATCTAACCCCCTTCTCCTCCACTCCTACCTTTGTTTCTTTAAAACTTTGTGTATTTTTTTTTTGTTTTGTGTGTTCGGCCGTGCCTAAAATAATTTGCATGTAATTTGATTTGCATTAATTCCTTAATAAAATTTATCAGATGATCCGTTTTTTTGACACAGAATAAACAGTTTACAAATCGCTAAAAACACATCTCATCTTTCTGGAAGCTTCCTTGAAGGTTGAAGGCAGCAAAATCTGCCTCGGATTCAGGCTGGGATGGCATTTAAGTAGCAAAGATGTCTGATTTAGGGTTGTTAGAGCCGAGAGCACTTGGAGCTTGGAGCCGAAAATGAAGAACTTGGACCCGAATTCGGGAAATTTGGAGTCAAAAGTGTAAAATCGCTAAAACGTATTCCGAAGCTTAATACTAACCCTACGCCATTTTTTCACTTTCAGTTCTAAATTTAAAAATTTTCCGACGGCTTCAAGTTCCCTGCTGACTGAATGTTTCTAAAGACCAAATGTCTTGGAGGCAGCAAAAACTATATCGGAGGCTGGTAATACTTTCTCCTGTGTGTTAAAGCATTTACATGAGAGAAGGCAAGTAAAGGCAGCTAGGTATACTACGGACGCAGGTAGATTTTGAATGAAGGCAAGAAGAGGCTGCAAACTTTTTGATCGAAGTAGTTAAAACCCGCCTTTCCAAATGAACACCCTGTCCTTAACGATATACAGTGAAACAGTTAATCGGATGCGCGGGACGAAATAGTCGTGCAAATTGAACGACGCCATATGCAAATTATTTTATAGCATAAAACGTGAGATTCATCGATTGCAGGACGGACAGCGATCGGCAGCGCCTTATAATCTAAATTCAGATGATGGGCCTTTTTTAAACAGTAATAAAGCTTTTAAAAAATTGCCTTTTACAAAATAAAAATTTAGATTCCGTCCAAAACATTCTAGATTACTTTATGCCTTGGTTGCATGAAATATTAAAAAATGAATTTATGTACCGTTTTAAACGTTTTAACTCTGATAATACCATCAGAACACAATTGTTTTTCTATAAAAAAATCTGAAGTTCGGACGTATTCCAAAGCGTATTATAATTGAAGAAAAATAATACTCTACTTGTAGTCTGCAAGGGCGCAGCAAAGTTAAAAATCTATCTGGTTTCAAATTTTTTATTTAACTTTAAAAAATATTTGCTGCAAGAGTCATGTCAAAAGAAAGATATCCCATGATTTCAATTACCTATTTTATTTCTGTCGGTTCTAACGAAAAAAAAATCATTTCAAGTTAAATTTTTTAACCCAAAAATATTTTTATATTTTTAGTCATTGTTTTACTTATTTTACCACTTATATATTTAAAAACTCTAATCAACCTTTTGATATTCACACCATTTTGTTTACCAATGATAGTGTATTGTATTTCAGTTTTTGTAGTCTTATGTAAATTATATATCTGTTGTGGATTTCCTGACGAAGAAACACGCTGTTGTTTCGAAACGTAGATAAATAAAAATATTTCTACTATACTGAGGAAAAATCCTGGAAAAAACACTTTTCTTATTCAAAATGAATCCTCAGAAATCTGCAAAAATTGTTTTTGTGGACTTCTTTCATTTTTTGTATTAACAAAAAAATTTAATAGAGTTTATTTGGAGTGTTTTTTTGTTTAAATTTGAACTAGTGCAGAGCTTATTTTGTAATTTATAGAACTAAAAATTTCTCGGTGCTTCTTATTTTTTGTTTATAAAGGCTGGTTCATACTTCGTCCAAAGTGTTCAAAGCACAAAGTCCAAAGGACAAGTTTTGAACAATCCAAAGTGTCCTTTGGACAATCTAAATGTCCTTTGGACGTTGTCCTTTGGAGAAAGTATAAATGCTACTTGAAATACTGTTCTTTGGACAGTCCAAAGTGCCAAAAATAATTTAAAATCTCCAAAATACAAAGTCCAAAGGACATTCTGACGGCTGCGCTTGTCCTTTGAACTTTTATCCTTTAAACTTTGTTCTTCGGACACGTTGGACAAAGTATAAATGAACCAGTCTTTAGAGGCCTTTTAGATGCCAAGAAAATCCTGGAACGAAACAATTTTCCTAAATATCAATCATT
>JASAMX010011517.1:0-14143 GCA_030248175.1 Microlaimidae sp. YZB2_3 | reverse complement strand
ACCTCTGCATCAGAATCAGAAAAACCTCAACACGTGTAGTCTACGTTTTTTTCCAAAATTTTTGTCAGATTAAATCATTATTATGACATACTTTTTAAAATAACAAAGAGCTTTAGCTTTAGCTAAATTTATATTAAAACAAATGGATTCAAAATATTTTTTAAAAAATTCCGTAACCACCAACTAAATAGTGCAAAATAAAATAATTTTGTACTAATAATATATTGTGTGAAAATGCTTTAAAATAAAACCAAACCGATCACCACGTTTTTATACTGTACATGTTTTATACCAAGACAAAATTTAACAAGTTTTATTGATAAAAAATAGTTGTTTTTTTAACATGACCTATAAAACTCCTTATTTAACAAAATAAAACAACTCAAACCAAAAAAATTTGTACGCAGACAAAACAAAAATTAAAAATTACTATGATAATGATGAACAGAACAAAATTGACGTGGACGAGAATTTTATGAGCATGATCTCACTAACTTAACGGTTAAAAAGCTAAACGTAACTGTCGACTAATTCTGATGGTGACGAAAAAAAAAATGCTCACATATTTTTTTTAATCCACACAACATCATTTTTGCATAAACTTTAGTCATGTAAAAATTTATAAATCAAATCATTATTCCTCTCGTGATTTTATTAGGCCAAAACTACCTATACGTTTTTTCATTTGGTTCAATTTTTATTCAATGATTAAAAAAAACAATTCAATAATAGTTTTGTGAACATGATCAAGGAAAGTAGAAAGATATGGTAGGTAAGCTTACACTTACATAGGTTTTGCGCTCCATTATGCAATTAGGCTATAAAAATATTATGCCATATGCGTGTGCCTACTGTTTTTATACACATCAAAAAATGTACGTAATTTAATGTTTCACATTTGCGTTGATAGATTTTTTTATAATTGCGCATAAACAGACCTGTGCTCTACCCCCCGGGGTTTTATTGGGGGGGGGGTTCCAAAATGGGAGGCCACGGGGGGATCTTTTTTGGAACGGGAGGGGGCAATAAAACGGGGGGGGCAAGCAGGAGAGAAAGAAAAAAAAAGAGTAAAAAAGGAGAAAAAAGAGAGAAAAAAAAGAAGGAAAAAGGGACAAAAAAAGCGAAAAGGTAAACATAAAATTAGGCCTAAAATGGCTTAAAATGCATTGAAATAGGCTAAAAACTGCTAAAAATTCGCGATGATGGCGTCATGAAATGTAAAAAATTGCGTCATAATTTTTGGGTACTTTTTCATTTTTCCGCGGGGGGGGGCAAATCCTCTAATAACGCGGGGGGCATTATCAGACCGTGCACAGGTCTGGCATAAGTATTTATGATTATAGTAATAATACAACATAATCCTATAAGAAACGCGGATAGTTATGTTATTGCATAAAACATGTACAATATTATGTCTTACCGTTATCAATGTCAAACTCATAGGTATTTTTAGGCGATTCTAAACAAAAAATCAAAATACTATTGATTTTTTGTGGACCACGTATGCTTTTGTCGCAATGTTGGATGTAACCAGAACAAAACAATCCGAAACAATAAGAAATTGATTCAAAAATTTTATAATAATATTAATTTTAAAATTATTCTTAGCAGATATTAGAATCTGTGATCTGATTAGCAAAACAAATTTTTAAAACAGTTAAAATCTTACAAATTAAAAATTACATAAGTAAAGCGCAATAAATATTTTTATCTCATAATTGTAACACAGGCTTTCAATTTTGTCAAGACTTTTCCAATTGATTTAATATTTCAATATTGCTTTGCAAACTCCAATTTTAAAAACATTTTTTTGTAAAATACAAGATCTGAATAAGTTTAAGTAAAAAAACCTTCATTAATGATTTTAGTTTTTAAATAAATCTTCCGATTCTTTCGAGTAATCTATATCTCATAGCCATCTTGCTAAAAAAGTCTTAGGGCGCGTTTAAGGAATTAAAATGTAGATTTAGGATTAGTGGGCAGGGCAGGCACTGACCACTGTTTAAACCATACAGTCGTCGGCAGCATAGGTGGGCGGGGGGAGGTTGGGTGGGGTTACACGTACACCCCTCCCCCCAAAAAAATCCCGATATAGCCAACCACGACACCACCCCTAAAATTTTGGGGTATCCCGGCCACCCCCCCCCTCAAAATTTGGGGGGTCCTAGTACTAAAAACGCTAAAAATGGGGTATTTGATGTATACCCCAAAAAAATAATTTTGGCATCCCCCAAATTTCGGAGGTCAGGTATACCGTATACCCCAAAAAAATCCGGGAGGCTACCCCGTTTATGGTCGCCAAAATGGTGTAACATCCATAGGTGGGCAGGTGAAGATATGGCATAGGAAGGGTTATAACCAGGGACGTAGCCAGGGGGGGCGGGGGGGCGGTCGCCCCCCCCCCCCAAACGGTCGGACAGGAGGAAAAATAAGGATAGTGGTTGGGCGGGAGGGGGGGCGGCCGCCCCCGCCCCCAAAATGGTCGCCAGATAGTAAAATTTGGGGGTTTTCAGAGGCTAAAAATTCAAAATTTTCTAGCGCCTCGCTAATCGCTCGGCGCCAAACTTTAAAATAATTTTAGTACCCCAATGGACCCCCAAAAACCAAAAATTTGTTCCGCTTCGCTTCGCTCAGCGGTCACTTTCTATAGTATACACACATATATCTCGTTATTTATGTTGCCTGATGCTAATGTTATTTCAAAGTTAGTACAATAATTTTTATAAGTAATAAGTACTAAACAGAAAGCAAAACAAACAATCATATTGGTTGATTTATGTACCTCCCCCCTCCTAAATTTTCCTGCCGCCTATAGCATTGGCTCGGATTTTTTTCCTATAGGTAAAAGATACCCTAGAAAACATGGAGCCGAGATGCTGCTCATGTGCTTTGGTTTACAATGTGGGTTTAGCAAAGGGGTCTGAAACTAACGTCTCTAAATTCCTTTTTTGTAAAATCCAGGCTCTGCCAATGTGTGCTTATGTAATTTTTAACTGAGAAAACATGTTTTTACCGCTAAAAACATTAGATAATAGGTTATTAGGCCAAAAACAGTGTATTATATAGCTTTATCTACGTTTATCCCTGCTTTTTTAACGTTTTCAAAAATTAAGGGGGGGGGCACCCCCCCCCCCCCGAAATTTTTTTTTGTACTACAATCACACCCCCCCCCCAAAATAAAACTCTGGCTACGTCCCTGGTTATAACCCTTCTCTTTAAAAAAATCTTGAAACTACCCACAATTCCCTTTAATTTTGAACTAAACTACCCACATCTCTACCTAAACCCTGGACACCCTCCTCCCTTTTAATTTTGGGTTAGCTCGGACATTCCCCTAACGTTAAAATGTTGTATTTGGAGTATACCCCAAAAATTTTTGTGCGACTACTTCTCTTCTCGATCTTTTGGTTAATGAGGAGCCCTAAAACTTGAAACTATAACAAGGATTGCAATTAAACGCACGTTGATTTAACCATTTTTCACTTATTATGGGGTGAATCAAGACAAGACTATTATGGTTTAGAAATTATTTCTTACTTCCTGTGCTTTCGAAAAGAACTTTATCGTTTAACCCAAGGCGTAATTCGGGCATTCCTGTAAGAAACACTCTCATTTTCACAGATCCCACTATCTCACTGCGCAGTACATTTCCATTTGCGTTCGCCTGAAATAATCAACAAACTTTTAGTCATTTATGCATAAAGTGTCTTGAAATTTCATAATAATATCTAGTAAAAAATTTACCTTTAAATATAAAAAAAATTTTAAATCCTTACTCCTGTCGTTTTTAAATTACTCCCAAATTTAGGATTTGACTTTTGAATAGACTTAAAAAACTTAAAAAACGTTTAAATTTTTTTATTTTACTTTTTCTTTACTCTTGTTTTTAATCAACAATCTCTAAAACCAGATTCATCTCGAGAAAAAATCAATAAAATGAACAAACATACCAGCATGTTTACTGACTCAATGACGTCCAGGAATACTTCATTCTTCCTGTATTTTATACCTTCACTCCGCCAAGAAACGGCGTTTGTGACAGCCATCGGCGGTCGCGGCTGAACCTCCAACTTATGCCCCTCTTGCGTAATATATCTATATAAAGTTTTTTCACGTAAGCTGGTGTACAAAAAATAATAATAAATAATGCAAAAAATGTTTAAAATTTTAATACACAAAATTTTATTTTTGACGGGGAGATTCTTTAAAAAAGTGAAATGTTTTAAAATACACGTAGGCTATGGGACTTGTGAAATCATATTGGCACACGGATTTTTAGACAGCCACAGCCTTCCAAATTTGGGTGCGGGATTTAAAAAAACGCTTAAAAGATTTAACGGTAAAAATTTTCATTTTTAGCATTTTTTAGTAATGAGATCGGAATCGCGAAAAATTTAGCAGACTGAACCGGGTGCCAAATGCATATAAAACGAATAATTAAATTGCAAAAATTGCTAAACCTGTAAGAAGCGAAATGGTTCTGAAGCCAAATGGGTTGGGAGCAAAGTGGCCCGCTCTCCTTTGTTGTTACAGTCTCAACATCGTCCCACGATATATTGAAATAACATATTTAACATGTTAACATGTTAGTATGTTAACATATAGTTTACAAACTAACTTACTCTTGCAATATTTTGCTGTCCGTTGTTTGTGGATATCCAAAATCCATCATTTCATCCATCAGTTCATAAATGAGAACAAAATTGTCTCGAATAGATTCTTCTTCTAATTCTTTAAAATATTCAGCAAAAACCTTAAAAAATTGTTTAAGGTAGAACACCACAGTTACGACGATTTTTACTAAAAGTAAGATATTAAGTTAGATATTAAGACAAAAGTACAGTGCGATCGTAAGCTCAAATTATGATGTATCCAACAGTAATAGTTTCATCGTTTACCGAATGTTCTATTTCAAGATATAGTTTGATGAATTTAAAGCTCAAAAAACAGTTTTTGGCCATTTGAAATTTGATTCGCTCAGTTTTTCCTGCAATTTTATAAAAAAGTTAACGAAAAATATGGGGCAACTGTTAGATGTGGTTTGGACTAAAACGTAATTCAAAATCTTAAGAAAATTAAAAAAATCGATGTTTTTAAAAGAAAAATCAAATAAAAAAAAATCCTGAATTAGTTCTTTGATCAAATACAATTCAAAGTATTAATTAGACTTATGTCTAACTATTTCCAAACTTTCATTAAAATCTGAGCGAATCAATTTTTTTAATTTTCATTTAAATTTTTTTTGATTTGACGCCGAGAAACTACATTTGGACACGTTTGTTTAAAAGTATCTTTTACAAAAGATATATCACATGGGCCAGTAGCCGAGTGGTTAACGTGTCAGACTTGAATCCTCGGAACCCGCAGGTTCGAGTCTCTCGCAGGCAACATTTTTAACGTCGAAAATTTTTTTTAATTTTTAATTTTTTTAATTTAAATTTAAATAATTTTTTTAATGATTCAAGAATGTATTTTGACATGTATTTTATTGGTTTCACTTAATAATTGTGGGCGATAACATTTTTTAAAGAAAAAAGAATGTCAAAAAATGAATGAGCAGGTCAAATTACGTTAGTAAAAATTAATTAAAAAAGATCTGATCATATTATCATAAAACTATTATTATAAACTATGATTATGGGGGAGCGGCATCGCGAATGAATTTGGTCGGTCATCTCAGCAAAAAAACCTTCAAATTGGTGTGATAATTGTTAATCCTAAATAATGCCTAAAAAAAAGTCCGACTACTCCTGGAGGAAATTAAAATAGCTGGGTTCGTTAAGTTTTACGTCCCTAGCCAAAAACCCGTAGACGCTCATCATAAGCATACCATGGGCGGTTTTTAAGAATTTTCGCTGGGGAATGATTAATACATAAAGATTTACAAATTTATATAAACATAATATTCATAGATGAACACGGTCAAAACAGTGGCGTGCCCAGGATTTCATTTCGGGAGGGGGTGGTCTGGAGGGGCAATACTAACCCTGATGGGGGGTCTGGGAGGGGGCGAGAGCCCCCAGCGGGGTCAAAGGGCGGAGCCCCCTGTCAGGGGGGTCCGGGGCAGTGGCGTGCCCAGGATTTCATTTCGGGGGGGGCGGTCTGGGGGGGGTACATACTAACCCTGAGGGGGGGTCTGGGGGGCGGCAGCCCCCCAGAATGGGGGGGGTCTGGGGGGCGAGAGCCCCCCAGCGGGGTCAAGGTGCAGAGACCCTTGTCCGGGGGGAAGTCCGGGAAGCAGAATGCCCCCCGGGGGGAGACAATTTTTAATTTAAGGCGCTAAAATACACTAGAAATTTTAATTTCAGATGATAATTAAAACAAAATTTAAGTTTATTTTTATTCCTATCCATTTAAAACATGTGTTTAAAACGTTAATAAAAGGTTAATAGTGTTTTTAGAGTTTTATTTCACATGTATGCCTTAAATATTGAGCGGCAAAATCGATGGAAATGGAAAAACTGAGATAAATTGTTAATTTAAACTACCCGCGAAGCGGGGAAAATTTGGTTTTTTGACTATTAATATGCTTTTGGAAGGCATCAGGAAAGTTTCTGTATTAATATTTAAGAAAAAAATTCTCCCAAAATTCAAAAAACGTAAGGGTCCGGATCGCCGGATTTCGGCGGGGCGGCCCCCCCCCCGCCCCCCCCCCCTGGGCACGCCACTGGGTCAAAAAGCCAGGGAGGTGTTTACCCCGGGTAAATGACATTTCAAAATCTAGGGGGGGTGGAACCCCCCCTAGCTTTCTATGGAAGGTCGACCCGGGGTGGAAGATTTTGAAACCTAGAGGGGGGTCAGGTGGGGTTCAATTTCCGAAGCAAAATACTTAATACTTTTGAACCATTAAAGGTTTAATAATAGTTTTTTATAAGATAATACTACATTTTATTGAATAAAAAGCGATATTCAGGTATAAAAAAGGTGTAAAAACATGAATTTGTATTAAAAATTCACGTTTTTGGAAAAAAATTTAGTATAAAAAAGTACTAAAAATTTTCTCGAGAGGGGAGAGAGGGGGTCAGATATCAAAATCTAGAGGGGGGTCAGGGGTAAAAAATCGAAATTTTGGGGGGAGAGGGGCCCTGAATTTTTTTCTAAGGGAGGCCCCAAAATTTCGAGGCTAGGGGGAGTGAACCCCACCAAACCTACCACCCCCTACCCTTGTTCATCTATGATAATATTTAAAAACTTACCTCTACGCATTTATACAAAAACGATAAGACCAGGGCAACATTCACATTTTTTCGACATGTTGAGACAACTAAAATTTTATTTAGTTATTTACGATTTACGTACGATCTGTGGCAAACACAGCAACACAGGTAAAAAATTTTTATCTTAAATAATAGAAAAAAAAAACATGAGTCACTATATTATCAGTTTATCAGTGGTAACAAATCAAGTAGAGTGTTTCTATTTTACGTTTCGTTTCTCTTATCTCTTAATAAATTTATATCGGTAATAATGATGGTTCTCGGAACTTTGAGCTTTAAAAGCCCCCGTTGTTGGGCTATTTTTCTAATTAAACTAAAGAGTAATGCAGATCTATGCAACGGCTCTCCTTGGAGGGATTTAACGATTGGGGGAGGGATTTAAAAACCCGAAGGGTACGTACAAGGTGTTATTGAGGACAATGTATCACCCCTGATTAGGGAGCAACACCTCACACAGAACACCAAATTCTTATTCAACTGCGCAAGCAAGACCAAAGACCTTACAGAACTATGATTGTAGCAAAAACAACCATCATAATGGTTGCTCGTTTTCTTTGTTTGGTTCCTAATGACGGTATTACTCACCAAGAAGCTTACTGATAGGAGACAGAGACAAAAATAACAATATAACACACTTCGTTTTTGTTCTTAAAGAATAGCAAAAATATTATAAAGTTAATTATGAACACTGATATTTTTGGCCTTTAGGTATCTATATACCACGGGGGGGAGGGTTGGGGGGGTTAACCCCCCCTCCAAATTCTGAGAAGGGGGGTTTAACCCCCCCCCACTCAGAAGTGGGGGGGGGAAAGTTAACCCCCCAATTTTGGAAAAATAAAAAAAAAGTCTTTAAAATGACTTCTAACTGCCTCCAAACTTAAGTTTTGAGGTCAAAATGAATGTTTTAAGCAATAAAAAGCTCAAAATGCAATAAAAAGGGCTTTTTGACTTAAAATTAGCGTTTTTTACCTATTTTTTCTTTGAAATCGAAAAACGATATGGGTAAAATGCACTCCAGAAAAAAAACGATATGGGTATTTTGCGTATCTTGGATTTTAACCCCCCCCCCCTAATTTGGGGTTTAACCCCCCACTCCGGACCAACTTGCCCATGTATGCTATAGACCTCTTGGATATATTGACCCGCTCTTTTTGGGGACGCTCCTTCCTTTCTTAATTTTTTGACCGCGTTTTGCGGTCGTTGGTATCAGGGACGTAGCCAGGAGGGGCGGGGGGGGCGGCCGCCCCCCCCCCCGAAACGGTCGGACAGGAGGAAAAATAAGGATAGTGGTTGGGCGGGGGGGCGGCCGCCCCCCCCCGAAATGGTCGCCAGATAGTAAAATTTGGGGGTTTTCAGAGGCTAAAAATTCAAAATTTTCTAGCGCCTCGCTAATCGCTCGGCGCCAAACTTTAAAATAATTTTAGTACCCCAATGGACCCCCAAAAACCAAAAATTTGTTCCGCTTCGCTTCGCTCAGCGGTCACTTTCTATAGTATACATACATATATATCTCGTTATTTATGTTGCCTGATGCTAATGTTATTTTAAAGTTAGTACAATAATTTTTATAAGTAATAAGTACTACACAGAAAGCAAAACAAACAATCATATTGGTTGATTTATGTACCTCCCCCCCTCCTAAATTTTCCTGCCGCCTATAGCGTTGGCTCGGATTTTTTTCATATAGGTAGGTACCCTAGAAAACATGGAGCCGAGATGCTGCTCATGTGCTTTGGTTTACAATGTGGATTTAGCCAAGGGGTCTGAAACTAACGTCTCTAAATTCCTTTTTTGTAAAAAGGCTCTATCAATGTGTGCTTATGTAATTTTTAACTAAGAAAACATTTTTTTACCGCTAAAAACATTAGATAACTAGCCTTGAAAAATGCTCTAAGAATAGAGCAGGAAAAAGAGGCGATTTTTCCCCGGGCGTATGTTTAGACAGAAAAGATGTAGACTAGTCTGAGATGGACATTATGTGGACTATAGGAAATTTGCATTTGGTTTGGCCAGCTGCTCACTAAATAAAAATTTCTACGATATGATAATGATTTGTTTATACATTGATCTAATCACACAGCACTGTTGCATTTTTTTTAGTTTGATGAAATGTCAATTGAAAAAATCATACTCACAGCAATCTTTGACAAGCGCGAAATCGCCACTTTTTCAATTAGAAGGTTATATTTGTATGTTAAGAAACAACTATAAATTTGAAAAAGTGGCGATTTCGCGCTTGTCAAAGATTGCTGTGAGTATGATTTTTTCAATTGACGTTTCATCAAACTAAAAAAATGCAACAGTGCTGTGTGATTAGATCAATGTATAAACAAATCATTATCATATCGTAGAAATTTTTATTTAGTGAGCAGCTGGCCAAACCAAAATGCAAATTTCCTATAGTCCACATAATGTCCATCTCAGACTAGTCTACATCTTTTCTGTCTAAACATACGCCCGGGGAAAAATCGCCTCTTTTTCCTGCTCTATTCTTAGAGCATTTTTCAAGGCTAGTCTACCACTTTTTTTGAATTAAATTAAAAAATAGCCTAATAAACTATAGTTTTAGCTGCGCAATGACATATGTTTATAATCATTCCGTTGCCGAGATAAAATAAAAAAAATAATAAGAAGAAGATGAATTTATATTACAAAATTAACCCACGTTGTTTAATTATAGTTAGTGCGGTGCAGATGCGCTCCAGACAAAGTTTACCTACGTTCTCTAAATATAGTTGGCGCGATGCCGTGCGCCAATGATTGCAATTATAATTTTTAAAGTAAAAATAATAATAATAATAATAAGATGATGAACATGAATAACAAAATTTACTCACGCTGTCTAAGTATAGTTGGCGCGGTGCCGTGGGTTAAATTGCAGTTGGCACCCCGCACCACCGATGATTAGCGGCGCTTATTATTATTTTTTAATAAATAAAACTTTGAATTAATTTTGTCATCAGTAATGCAAGAATTAAAAAAAAGTACTCTGTTGTTTTTGCCGTTTTCCGCGCGGTTGAAGCAGATGGCGCTGGGAACTGGCGCCGTTTCTGCCACCAATTAAAACCGGTCTGCTATTTTTGTGCGGTTTTTATGAGGGGATGTTGGTTGTCTGCTCTGTACAATCCTTATTGTTGCCAAAAGGCTGTTATTGTGCGGTTGGGAGTTTTTATTTGTCTAATTTTCAATTTTTTATTTTGATCAATAAATCGATAACAAGGACCTAAATGAAAAAAGTGCTTCCTAAGAAAGTTGCGTAATTCCTTCTTCTTTCTAATGAGCCCATGTTTATTTTTGATCAATCAGTAACGAATGAGGAATATCGTTTTTAAGAATGGAGCGTTGGAATAAGAAGAAGAAGAAGAAGAAGAAGAAGAAGAAGAAGGTTCTGAATTTCAAAATTTACCCACGTTCTCTAATTATGGTTGGCGCGGCGCCACGGGGCTAAATCGCCCCGTGGCGCTCCCGCGCCACCCATGATAGGTTATTAGGCCAAAAACAGTGTATTATACAGCTTTATCTACGTTTATCCCTGCTTTTTTAACGTTTTTAAAAATTAAGGGGGGAAGGGGGCTCCGCCCTCCCTCCCCAAAATTTCGGGGGGGGGGGGGGCGGAGTCCCCCCCCCGAAATTTTTTTTGGTACTAATATCCGCCCCCCCCCCCAAAATGAAACTCTGGCTACGTCCCTGGTTGGTATATACTTTTTGTGTATAACTCTCACAACAAAAACTCTGTACTGTTCATCTTCCTTTTGCCTATTTTGAATGTTCTTATTAGGCCACGCCTGATCGTGCAGGTCTGCTGCAGCTAATCTCCACTTCCATACTCTAGCGTCTAAACTAAGTCTGACCAATAGGTCCGACGCTTCATCGTTTAACAAAACTACGCGGTACAATTGCGGCTCCTCGCAACCCCCACTTACAGGCAGGACAATATTACATATACACTTACAATACAAGTTGGTGTGCTTAATAAAGCAAAAAGTCGCATCGTGATGTCTTAATATTGGCGCTGTTGAACCTTCCTCCTCTTTTTCCATCAGTAGCGTGATAAAATTATCAATGACAGTCATTTCAATGTCACCACGATAATTACGGCTAATAATGACCTAAATGAAGACTGATATTAGACAAAACAAGCTTTCCTAGAGATGTAACACCCCTTTTTTTCGTCGGTATTGCTCATAGATATTTGGGGGGACAGAAAGGTTGCCCCCCCCTCTTTAGAGCCAAAATTTTGGACCCCCTCCCCCCTTGAAAAAAAATTAGCCCCCCCCCTCAAAGTTCGAGAGCGGTCCGACGTGACCCCTCCCTCTCCCCTATCGAGGCTGACCTTCCTCCAGAGGTGGGCAGCCTCATGGATTTGGGGGGTATACCCGACCCCCGAAATTTTGGGGGCGTGGGTGTCCCAGCATTTTTAGTACTAGGACCCAAATTTTAGGAGGGTACCCCCAAAATTTTTGGGGTACCCCCAAATTTTTTTTTTGGGGGGGGGGGGCTGTCGGCTATAATTGGGATTTTTGGGGTGTTATAACCCCGCCCACTCAAGGAGTGGGCAACCCATCCGGAGTGGGTTGGGGGTTTAACCCAAATTAGGGGGGTTAAAATCCGAGAGACGCAAAATACCCATATCGTTTTTTTTTGGAGTGCATTTTACCAATATCGTTTTTCGATTTTAAAGGAAAAATAGGTAAAAAAACGCTAATTTTAGGTCAAAAGGCCTTTATATAGCATTTTTGAGCTTTTTATTGCTTAAAACATTTATTTTGACCTCAAAACTTGCGTTTGGAGGCAGTTAGAAGTCATTTTAAAGACATTTTTTTGTTCATTTTTTCAAAATTGGGGGGTTAACCTTTTCTCCCCCCCACTTTTGAGTGGGGGGTTAAACCATACATGGGCACGGGGGGGTTGGGGGGGTTAACCCCCCCAAATTCTGAGAAGTGGGGTTTAACCCCCCCACTCAGAAGTGGGGGGGGAGAAAAAGTTAACCCCTCCCCCCCAATTTTGGAAAAATGAAGAAAAAAATGTCTTTAAAATGACTTCTAACTGCTTCCAAACTAAAGTTTTGAGGTCAAAATGAATGTTTTAAGCAATAAAAAGCTCAAAAATGCAAAAAAGGGCTTTTTGACCTAAAATTAGTGTTTTTAACCTATTTTTTCTTCAAAATCGAAAAACGATATGGGTAAAATGCACTCCAGAAAAAAAACGATATGGGTATTTTGCGTTTCTCGGATTTTAACCCCCCCCCTAATTTGGGGTTTAACCCCCCCCCCCACTCCGGACCAACTTGCCCATGTATGGGTTAAACCCCCTTCTCAGAATTTGGGGGGTTAACCCCCCAACCCCCTCCCCTTGCTCATGTATGCTTTCGACAATTTACAAGTATTTTTTTTTATTTACTTTTAAAAACACGGTTTTTAGTAAAAAAAAACTGTTTAAATAAACTTTTTAGGCTTAAACAGGCTGTTTTAATACATAAAATTCAATATTAGACCAACCACTTAAATTATTTAATGTAAAAAACTCTGTTAAAAAATTGGATCCCCCTGAAGTCTGAATCTCCTTAAATTTGAAATATCGCACCCCAGGTCGACCCTCACCCTGAAAAGTCATGAGGGTCAGGGCCCCCTGGACCTCTGGCCTTTGACCCGGGGGTGGACGCCCCCTCCCTTTTAGCGCACCTGACCAAAAACACTTATAATTATAATCATGGGCGTAGCCGGGGGGTCTAGACCCCCTTTTGGGTCGGCAAAGGGAAAAATTTTTGGTTAGACCCCCCTTTTGGGTCGTCAAGTATAAAAATTTGGGGGTCTAGAACTAGAACGGCCATTTTTTAAAAATTTTTTTGCGCTTCGCTCTGCTCAGCGCTCGATTAATATAGTATCCACTTCTAAATTTATGTTACTCTGTTTTGTGATCTTGGTATGACCACGCTGTACCCACCCATTCTTAATGTTTTAATTGGACTCCAGTTTCAAATTTGTGTTATTTTGTTTTGTAATCTTGATACGACCACGCTGGACGGACCCCCCTCCTTTAGATTGTTATATAGTGGGATTAAAAATTTAAAGGTTAGGAGAAGTAATTTTAAAAATATTTTCACGCACTTTGCATTGCTTAGTCAGTTGTAATTCAATATGTACTTATTTTCCGGTTGTTAATGTATTAGAAATCAAAAATTTTAAGGTATTGAATTGTTTGTAAAAATTTTTTCTTTGTTTTATAAATTTTTTTAATTGAATAATAGGAAAATAATGAAGTATGTGACATAAACAAGGCAATAAACACTCTGCGCAAAGCGCGGAAATTTTTTTTATTTCTTTTATAACGTTTAGGATTTGGACCGCCTTGGACCCCCATGCGGAAATTTTGTTGAGGGTTGGACCCCCCCTTTCTGAAATCCTGATTATAATAGTTGATAATAATAATGTTGATAAGTATCTCATTTTGATATTAAAGACAGATCATGGTCTTAAATTTGATTAATCCAAAAGAAAATAAACATTATAAAACATCTTTACAGCCTAAATAGGACACGTAAACCTCATTTGTGAGATTATTTTTTTGCATTTAAATCTTCTGTGAGAAGTTAGGAGCCTATGTGAAGACAATCAAATACTTTTTTTCGAATGTGCAAGTTCAATTACAGAGCTGTGCATGGTCTGGAAATGCCCCCTCCCCACTTTATTGGAGGATTTCCCCCGCCCAAAAATGAAAAATACTCAAAAATTATGGCGCCATTTTTGACCTATTACGCTGCCACCATCACCATTTTTTTGCAATTTTTAGCCTATTTCAATGCTTTTTAAGCCATTTTAGAGCTATTTTAAGCTATTTTGACTTAAATTTCGCCTTTTTGGTCTTTTTTCTTTTTTCACCTTTTTTTTCCTTTCCGTAGTATACGTAACTGAACGAAGTAGGTTACA
>JASAMX010011516.1:0-16927 GCA_030248175.1 Microlaimidae sp. YZB2_3 | reverse complement strand
TATGTTGTTCGTTCAGTTACGTATTGCTAAATAATTATTAATCGATTCTTGTAAAAAAACTAAGCCTTTGTCATCCACTTGTAATCACTGCTCTTTTGATTTCTGCATTATGTTTACAATTTCGCCAAAATCTTCTGGTGCGCGCTATTTTCGCGACTTCAAATCGGCTGATTACCTACCAACCAAATGGGAGTTAGGGTTCACTGACTGGGTGAAAGTAATTCAAAATTCAAATTTTATTGAAAATTTGTACCGAAATTTTTTAGAAATAAACTAAACACTAATTGAAAAATACGTTCCATTTAAACGTTTAAAATAAAAAATTAATTACCCTAGACATATATTAGTTTTAAAAAAACGTAAATGATCTTTGTATAGGCTTTCAAAACGAAATGCACGCTTTAAAACAGATTGGAAATCGTGTGACAAAATGTACAAAGACACTTTAAAATGTCATCATGATAAATTAGAAAAAGATACCATTGAAAGTGGTGACATAAACAGTTTTTACCAATATGCGAGTAGCAAGATGAGTTCAAAAAGTTTTGAAAAAATTGGAATTAAAAAAGATAATGGTTCATTAACAAATAACGCCATTGAAAAATGTAATTTATTTAATCAACATTTCAGTAAAGTTAAAGTAAAATTAGAAGGTTGTATTTGTATGTGTAAAAAACAACTATAAATTTGAAAAAATGTAGATTTATAGCCTTGTAATAAAATTTGCTGTTGTTATGATTTTTAAATTGATATTTCATGGAGCTGAAAAACATGCAACAATGCTGTGTGATTAGATCAATGTATAAACAAATCATTATCATATGGTAGAAATTTTTATTTAGTGAGCAGCTGCCCAAACCAAATGCAAATTTCCTATAGTCCACATAATGTCCATCTCAGCCTAGTCCACATCTTTTCTGTCCAAACATATGCCCGGGGAAAAATCGCCCTTTTTTTCTGCTCTATTATTTAAGGATTTTTCAAAGCTAGTCTACCACTTTTTTTGAATTAAATTAAAAAAATAGCCTAATAAACTATAGTTTTAGCTGCGCAATGACATATGTTAATAATCATTCCGTTGCCGAGATATACTTTTTGATAAAAAAATAATAATAAGAAAAGGGTGGAATTTAAATTACAAAATTAACCCACGTTGTTTAATTATAGTTAGTGCGGTGCAGTTGCGCTTCAGACAAAGTTTACCTACGTTCTCAATATATAGTTGGCGCGGTGCCGTGGGTTAATTTGCAGTATGGTACTTCGCGCCACCGATGATTACCGGCGCGTGGCGCGCCCGCGCCACCAACCCGTATTATTATTTTTAATAGATAAAATTAGAATTAATTCTGTCATCAGTAATCCAAGAATTAAAAAAAGTACTCTGTTGTTTTCGCCGTTGTCCGCGCGGTTGGAGTAGATGGCGCTGGGAACTGGTTCCGTTTCTGTCACCTATTAAAACCGGTCGGCTTTTCTTGTGTGGTTTCTATGAGGGGATGTTGGCTGTCTGCTCTGTACAATCTTTATTGTTGCCAAAAGGCTATTATTGTGCGGTTGGGAGTTTTTATTTGTTTATTTTTCAAATTTTTTATTTTGATCAATAAATCGATAACAAGGACCTAAATGAAAAAAATGCTTCCTAAGAAAGTTGCGTAATTCCTTCTTCTTTCTAATGAGCCCATGTTTATTTTTGATCAATCAGTAACGAATGAGGAATATCGCTTTTAAGGATGGAGCATTGGAATAATAATAATAAGAAGAAGAAGATTCTGAATTTCAAAATTTACCCACGTTCTCTAATAATGGTTGGCGCGGCGCCACGGGGCTAAATCGCCCCGTGGCGCTCCCGCGCCACCCATGATATAAATTTTTTAGAGTAATCAAAAATAAAAAAATGTCAATTGTTTTTTTTTTCTATTTGATTTTTATGTTTTTTAAAAATGTTTTTGTGTATTAAACTTGTTGACTTTTTCGTACATAATGTTTTCAAACTTTTTAATGTTGTAATGTGTTATGTGACGTAACATTTGCAACATAAATCTCCTTATACTTAGACGTTATAAAAAAGTTGTTTTTTAAAAAAATATTTTGCCAAAAAAAACAGATAGCAAAAACCATAAATTCAAAATTTGATTCAAAACCAAACGGGAATAAATGAATAACTTTTTTCTCTGAAAACAAATCAGCAAAAAAATTAAAATAGTATTTTTGTTCGTTTTTTAATCCACCGGTTTTTCTCGTTTAAAAAACAACAACTTTTTACGTTTTGGATAATATTATGCGACGTTTGACATGGTTTTGTTCCAAATCAAACGTATTTTTAATTATTTTGCTCAAAATTTTCGAATTTACTTATAATTATGAAATCAAAAAAGTAAAAGCTTTAAAAGCACTTCGTTTACTTCCATGATATGACAAAATGGCAAAAATGGTTAATATTGCTTGCAATTCTCTATAGCTAAAGTCTTCCAGGCTGAAATTAAGGGCGTAACCGCTCTCCGCTAGGAAGACATAAAAAATAACCCCGCGAGCTAGAAAAATTAAAAAAAAAGTTTTCAGCGGTTATGTAACCATTATTGTAACTATTATTATTTAGTTGCGTCATGTGTTTCGATGCACGTGATTTTTTCTCAAAAAACGAGTGATTATTTTACCACTCATTTATTTTCACCCTGATCGAATTTATCTTTAGTTTGATGTATCATAATTTTCTGCTGGTAGTGTCAGTTTTTGCAGTGCTTTGTTGTTTAAACAAAGTTTGTCTTGAGTTTTATTCAACAAAAAATGTAAGGACCAATAAAGGTAAGAATATTTTGTCTTTTAGTTTTTTTTAGTGTACTCATGCCTTACACGTAATTATTTTTTAGATTTGATGAGTTTTTTTAGGCTTTTTGGTTTAAAACTCGAAACCTCAAGTTGTTATGAAAAAAAAACATAATATAATCCTAATGCTTAAGGCTTGTATGTCTTTTAACAAAATCTTGTTTGTAAGGTATTTCATTGTAAAAATTAAGCAACTACGCGGCAATGGATTTGCATAATATAATCTGAAAATTAAAACTATGTATGAGTAGATAATTGAAAAAAAAAACTACAAGGTAACTGCTAAAAAAACGAAAAACTTAATGGTTTTTTAAAACTATTAATTGTTTTAACAGGGTCTTTTTTCCAAATTCTCTCGATTGAAAGTAATCAATATGTGTGTGGAAAGTTATTATTTCCGTTTAGAGAGTACAATTCTTATTTTGTTTATATAAGTTTTTTTATCTCGTACTAATAAAAAAGTTTTGTTTTTTGGGACCAGGGTTTTTCCCAGTATCGGCCGTAGTGGTGACGTCATAGAAAGACAATTTTTTTCTAACCTTTTCAAAAGATATCCAGAAGTCTGAGCTATGCTCGTACATACATAGATATGTCGTACAGCTATGCTCGTACATATACATATATGTTCTGTGCATATTCCACCCAGTTATTGAGATATAACTTTTCAAAGTTCGAGTTTTGTCGCCAGTCTGCATCATTTTTGTATAGACTATAGTGCATCTAACTCAAAGGTTTCTTTTTTCTAAGAGGCCCTTAAATTTAGGACCTCTACTGAAATCGGCTGCTGGGTGCCTTATTTTGGAAGACAAGTTTTGAATTTTTTCATGGCAAATTTAATGCGTCCTACTGTCTATAAAGATTTATCCACTATAAAGATGGCCATGTTATTTTTTCCAAAATTTAACCATTCTAGGACATTTCCGAAGCTGTAAGCTTTGCAATTATACGTCATTTAGCCCAATTTATTTTGTGGTTGGGGAGGAGCTTCTCTTCTTTCTTTAATGAAAATACGTTATCCAGTATAAAGATGTCCATGTTAATCTTTCCCTTGTTAAAAACATGTTATTCCGGCTTTATATTGGCTAATAACTCTTAGCAATAAGTTAAAACAACTTCAAAGATAAATTTTTTAACGTCTAAAATTCATGGGGGTACCCTTTGGTGAAAATTAGTTGTTAAGTATAAAGATGTACATGGCATTTTTTTAGTTTCAACCTCCTTATGATATTTCCCGAACAATAAGTTCTTTATTGATATCTCAGTTAGCACAATCCTTTTTTGATTGAGGCGCGGGGCCCATTCCTTTTTTGGTAAAAAACGTTGTTCAGCGTAACGATGTCCATCTTGATTTTTTCAAAAGAACATTATATTCTGGTATCCATTAATTAATATTTCTTGCCAATGAGTTTAAGCTAATTCAGAGACAACATTTTTTAAAATTTCAAAAATCTGTCTTCCCCTTTTAGTGAAAATACGTTGTCCAGCTTAAAAATGTCCATGTTGTTTTTTTTTTAATTTCATCTTTTTACGAAATTCCACAAACTATAAGTTTTCAAATGATATCTCCATTTTGTGGCAGGGAAGAAAGTCCATCGTTGTTTAATGAAAAACACTGTACGGCAATAAGATGTCCACGTTGATTTTTTTCAAAAAAGTATTATTATTATTGTAGCTATCCATTGACTAATAAGAATTCCAAATTAGTTTTGGACGATTCAAAAAGAAAACAATTTTTTATGTCTCAAAAATCATAGCTTTCTCCTTTGGTGAAAGGCGGTGCCTTGTATAAAAATTTTGATTTAAAATTTTTCAAAATTTTAAACCCCCTTACGACATTACGCGTGGTATAAGCTTTTCAATGATACTTGATTTATTTTAATTCGTTAAGTGGGTGGGGAGGAGTAAGGATATATTGTAGTAAACTGGTATTTTTGCGGAAAAAAATGTATGACAGATAATTCAATTTTTTTGCCGATGGCATAGTAATGTTTTAAAAAAATTATCAAGTTAAGTAAAAATATACTAAAAAACAAATATTGTCCTTCGGACTGTCTTTTGACAGTATTTCAAGTAACATTCATACTTCGTCCAAAGGACTTTTTGGCTTTTCTAAAATTGTCCTTTGAACTTTGTCCAAATGACGTTTTGACTTAAGTATACTTAAGTTTGTTTAGTTAAGTTCATATATGAACCATCGTTAAACCGCTCAATAAATACGAGACAAACTAATAAGTAATATAAAATGTGCACATGCAATTTACTGGAATACGCGGCAAAACTTGACCAGCCTAATTTATCTATAACAATATTAAAAAATAACTTATTTTTTAAAAAATCAGTTCAAAATCTACCGTTAATTAAGTAGATTTTGGAACAACCGACCCCTGAAACTTTGTATAAAAACACAAAATCTCGTTAAAAAGCTAGGAAAATTAGAATATAAAACGTTAAATGCAGTAACAAGCTAGTGCTTTTTCGTGCAACACATTTTATTTACCCCAATAAATCAATTCCAAGGATAATAAATAAAATAATTATTTTGAAGTTTGATTTTCTTGTTTTCAATGATCAAACGGGACCAGTCCAAAGTGGACCAGGTTCAAAAATTTTATGAATAGCATGGAAAGTCGCACAAGTTACTGGTTTGGATTAAACACCCGCCGATTAATCCGTTATTAGTAATTCAGTAGTCATGTCGCATAATTTCTTTATGATTTATAATAATGACTATTGATTTTAAATAGCAAAAAGTAATAGCAAAATTTATAAGCAACTAATTCTGAAAAGCAATTAAAATTTTGTAAATAAAAAAATGAAATCCTATCGTAAAGCATAGGGATTTATGCAAGATATATTTATGCGAATTTTCGGTTTTTTTATAATAGGAAACGACGAAGTCTAAGTTAACGGAGTTATTGGAGTTATTATTATTAACGAATAACGAAGTTATTGGATTTCCAAAAGTATTTGCATTTTCATTTTTTGTAACTTATTGCAAAAAAGAAATGGACTTTTACAAAGAAATGACATTTTCGTAACTTTTATGAAACAGTGCCCTGAATCATCTTATATCTAAATCAATCTTAAATCTAAATCAAACATAAATGGATCACCATTAACAAAATATCTTAAAGTGATCCGTCTGTTGTTACCCTCTGTAATTGACTTTTTTTTCCAATAACATTTTTTGTAAATCACGTTGTTCCCTTGTTAAGGAAGAGCAAACATATACACGGGTGAATGTATAAAAAGTGCGTATATCCTCAGTTACAATATGACCAATGCTTTTTACAGACCTGTGCACGGTCTGGACATACCCCATGCTTTATTGGAGGATTCTCCTCGTTTTATTGTCCCCCCCCGTCTAAAAGTTAATAAGTACCCAAAAACTATGACGCCATTTTTGACCTATTATTACGCCATTATTGCGAAATTTTTGCAGTTTTTTGCTTATTTCAATGCATTTTAAGCCATTTTAGACCTATTTTTTTACTTTAATTTAGCTTTTTTGTCCTTTTTTTCCTTTTTCCTTCTTTTTTCTCTTTTGTCTACTTTTTTCTCTTTTTTTTCTTTCTTCCCTGCTTACCCCCCGTTTTATTGCCCCCCCTCGTTTCAAAAAAGTTGCCCTACCCCGTGCCCTCCTTGTTTTAGAATTCCCCACCCCAATAAAACCCCGGTGGGGCAGTGCTCAGTTCTACTTTTAATATTTTCAATTTTATTAAATACTTGTAAGCTATTGTCCACTGCAGCGGGGGTAAGGCTTTCACAAAAAATCATGAAAATGGAAAAAAAGTTTGACTCTGCAGCGCACCTTTAACAATTTTATTTACAATGACTATAAACACTTGAACTTTGCGAAAAAAATTGAAAGAAGTCATTATATCTATAGTTTTAAAAGAGGACTAAAATCGATCTGTGAAAATTAACGGCCGATTTCACTTTGTAGTGATGTTCCCCGGAGCTCCCAGCTCTGGAGCTCCGGAGCAACCCCCGGAGCTGCAGAGCTCAGAACTCCGCCCTTTTTGTTTACTAAATTCATGAATATTTAGAGAATTGTGCCATAGATTATTTTGTCAAAATTTTTTTGTGAATTGATTTTTTTCAAAACTTATTTAAAAAGTTACAAATAGTCGTAAAAATGCAAATAAAATAACTTTAAATGTATTTTAAGCTTAAATAGGCTTAAAATTGCTCGTTTATGGGGCTGAGCTCCGGAGCTCCCTCTGCTTTAAATGGCCGGAGTTCCGGAGCATAATATTGGAGGGTAGGAACTTCACTACTTTGTAGCTATTTATTTAAAGTATAGCTGACAGAATAGTAGTAATAGTAATATTTTTTTGCCTGATAAAATTGTTTGCAGGACCTTTTTTCACTATTATAAAAAAACTAAACACTGTTGATCTAAGACGTTTTTGCATTGTTTTTAATTAATGTAATTTGCTTATATTTTAATTTTTTGTTTGTATTGCTGTGTAATATTTTCTACTGGTACCTATGTGTTCTGCATATGTGTTAACTATTGTAGTGTAGATTTATACTTTATTTGACTCTCTAGAAATAGTATCTAATTTTATTGTAATTATTTTGTTTTTATTAGATTGTATTTTTATTTTATTGGTTGTAAAACGATAATTTAAGCGTGTTCTCACCTTTACCTGCCCAACCCATCTATTTTGTAATTAATTGTATGATATTATGGATAACTTTAAAATGGCAATTTTTATATTAAATATAGTTGTGGTAAAATAAATAAATAAATTTATTACTAAACGTCACCAAGATTGCATGAAAATTAATTAATAATAAAAATTAATTTTCATTTATTTTTGACGTCACATGGTTTTTTTCTTTGAAATGTTAATTACTAATTTAAAACCTGCTAATTTATTAAATTATTCAGACAATTAAGAAATTGATACATTTATCACTTTTATGGCTACAGTTGCTATATGAGATGGTGTT
Source organism: Microlaimidae sp. YZB2_3 (assembly GCA_030248175.1). NCBI lineage: Eukaryota > Metazoa > Nematoda > Chromadorea > Desmodorida > Microlaimidae > Microlaimidae sp. YZB2_3. Next base: position 9,145 of record JASAMX010011516.1, on the reverse strand, counting down.
ATGGCAATATGCCATAAAACAAGGGCATATTGCCATAACGCATTAAATTTATTGATCAAAAAGAAAAAAATGACTTATTAATTCTAATGTTGTCGATCCTTTTATTTCTTTCTGTGTTTCTGTGAACGCATTTAAAAATTTAAAAACTCTCGTTTTCTATATCAAATTTTTAATGATATATATATATATAAACTTTACCGCGGTTAACTTTACGCATGACCTAGATCTTACTTAGGTCATCATAATTTTTTGTGCATGATTAGTTTCCAGTGATCGAGCAAACTGAAATGGTTAAAGTCCATACGGTAGCAATATTCAAATTTTTGCAACATGAAATATCTTACATAATACATTGTATCCATGAGAAAAACTTGCATATTGCTATCGTACAGCTTTAATCGTTTCAATTTGCTCGCTCTTTGAGCACTATTCGCGCACAAAAATTATGTATGACTGAAGTAGAACATAGTTTATAGGAAGGTTTTACGGTTGTAACTGTGAAAAAGGCAATCACGGGAACGGGTTAAGCTTGAATTGTATTTAGTATATAAAATTTTATATGAAATAATAGATCTAGAAATTTTTGTTTTATTTTCAAAATCAAAATTATTGCTTCAGAGGTAATAGTCTCAAACTTAAGCGAGTTACAATCCCCAAAATGATTGTTGAAAATATTTTTTAGTGAACGTGTAATAAACATTTCAAATTTTGTGCCTGATAGAATTGTTTGCAGCACCTTTTTTCACTATTATAAAAAGAACTAAACACTGTTGATCTAAGCTGTTTTTACATAGTTTTCAATTAATGTAATTTGCTTATACTGTTTTTTTATTTAAATTGCTGTGTAATATCTTCTACTGGTATCTGTGCTATGCATATGTTTTAACTATTGTAGTGTAAATTTATACTTTATTTGACTCATTTAAAAAGAAGTAGCCCTTGTCAGCCGACGGCCCTTGTCATACGGCTGACAAAGTTTTGTTGTTTTCGTTATTTTTTTCAAAATTCAACCCTTTTATGACGATTCCTTGAATTGTAAGCTTTGCAATGATACCTCATTAATCCACTTCCTTTCATTGTTAGCAAGTGTGACGTTGGGTGTGTTAGCAAAAATGAAGTGTGTGACCTAACTAAGCGGACTGTATAGTTTTCAAATGATAGCTGTTATTGTTGAGTAAACATAAACAATTGAAGGTAAAATAACTGTTGAATTTTGCTGAAGAATATCTGTTGAAGTTAAAAATATAATAAAATAAATTTTTATGTTCAAATTGAAACCATTCTTGTTTTCCTTGTGATAAAGATGGTTGTAAAAAGAATTAAATTTTATTAATAAAAAGACGTAGTGTAGGGGTAGCAAAGCACTGGCGGACACATACAAATTCAACACACAGATTACAAGGCGATAATAATTAATCAAATAAGAAAAACAAATAATTTTTAAGAAACTCTTGGCGGTGAAAAAATTTAGGGCTGAGAAACGGGGAATCAATCCACCATCCAGGAACAGAACTCAAACCCCAACTGATTTGATTTACCAAAACTTTCCTCCCAAAATTGGGGTCGATCGTACAAAGCCAGCTCTGTTCAATTGTCCCCTAGATGGGCACCCCTTTTGATCCCAGTTTCAAAAGTCTCACCTATAGAGGACCTTTTCGCCAACCTTGTGTTTTTTATGAGAGTGGCGACTCCCAACAAGAATCGATATTATTCTCGATTGGTGACGCTTGCGCCACCTTAACGGACCTATCCCTTAACTCAATTTATTCCACGCGCTGCCAAACGCATTTCACATGCTCTCAATATTTTACTGTGACTTATTCTGACCAGCAGTCTTTGTTTACACTCCAGTAACTCCTATAGTCAGTGGCGATACAAATTTGCATAACTTAACGACTCTGGAGGGATGCCATTCTCAACTTATTTATCAAAAATAATTACAAACATGATAAATAAAAAAATACTTAAAATAAACATTACAAAAACTTGAAACAATTAAAAATTACAATACAAATATAAAAAAATTACAATTCTTTATTTAAACAATAATAATACCACAGGTTAAAAATAATATCACAAGTTAAAAATAATATCACAAGTTAAAAATAATATCTCAATGTTAAAAATTAGGATTATTAAAATACCCTACCCTATAAATAAATTAAACCTGGCTGTTTACTTTTGCTTAAATTTTACACTAAAAATATTTCAACTTTTTTTGTACTTTCTTCACACCTTCGCTTCCAGCTGAAAATATGGCCTGGTCATATTTTCACACCAAGAGAAAACATTAACAAAGGAAAATCCAAAAATTTGGAAGAAAAAAACAGAAAACCGAGTTGATGGACTCAACAGCCCGGCTGCAAAAACGCACAACAGTTTGGTATTATGTGCTCATACTGGCCATAATTTGCAGGTTGAATACGTAAATATACAATTAAAAATTGCGTTGAAAGTTAGTAAAACCCCTGCGAGTGTTTCTTTATAACAATTACAAAATCCTGGGGTGACAACCCTTTAATTAATACACAAACAAAAATATATTTTTTATGAGTTTTAGGCACAAAGCGATCTAAAAATACAATTACACACAAGATCTGCCACATTTTAGAGCGCATTTTCTACTAAGAAAGGTTACCTAATAACCCCATAATTTGGGAAAATACTAAAAGAATGGGGAACGCATATAATTGTATTTGTTTCCACACCCCAAAAAAAAAATTTAGTTTGCCCTTAGGTAACCTTAAACGCAATTTTTGCGCTTCTATACACAGCACAACAATAACAAAAAAAACCATCAGGTTTTTGCTTAGAGGTTTGCCTGATCCTCCTTTTGCTTCTTGACCTGAATGATCATGTGATCGGCTTCCTCTCCGTCACTGAGAAGGATGACCTCATTAAAGTAGGAGACAAGGTCGTCATCCTGGGATGCTGGGGAACAGTCCCGTCCCGGGGTCCTCACTGGTGAAGAAACCGGCTGTGCCAAAAAGACCCAAGCCATAGGGTTGCTACTGTCAGTACTGCCGGAGGGGTCTACCTTGTTCACAGTAGAGAACCCCTGAGAAACCATGCTTGCTGCTAGGTAATGGTAGTTGGAGGGACCTGAGTTTGGGAAAGTGAATCTCCCACTTTAGTTTTAGAAGGGGCTTTCCCTCCTGTCGTTTTAGCTTTTTTGTGTTTTGGAATTTTGAATTTCGCACAACGAGACCCTTAGAAAGATCTGGAATTTGAGAATTCAAACTATTATCCTTGACAGAAACGTCTGGCAAACTTTTATCCCCAATTTTGACCTTTTTACTTGCCTGTTTAGCTGACTGATTTTTATCCACTTTTCCCTTATCATGTTCATTCAAAAACTTGGGGTTTTGCGCATGGAAATGTTTTAACCTGCAAAAATTAACCCATTCATATCGTCTATCTGGAAAATTAATGTCACTTAACAGAGCCTTGCCCTGGATTTCATCCAACTTCTTAATAATAAATGGTCCTTTCCAGAGATTTGCAAATTTTGGGTGCTCCACTGCCCCCTTTACGGGGGTCCATTTTAACTCCTTGGAACCCACTTTCAGATTCTTTTTACAGATATTCCGATCATGGATTGCTTTTTGCTTATTCTGTGCCGCTTTCAACCTAGTTCTAGCAAGGTCGCGAGCATATAAACATATAAACAATGATTATAAACATATGTCATTGCGCACTTAAAACTATAGTTTATTAGGCTATTTTTTAATTTAATTTAATTCAAAAAAAGTGGTAGACTAGCCTTGGAAAATGCTCTAAGAATAGAGCAGGAAAAAGGGGCGATTTTTCCCAGGGCGTATGTTTAGATAGAAAAGATGTGGACTAGTCTGAGATGGAGATTATGTGGACTATAGAAAGTTTGCGTTTGGTTTGGCCAGCTGCTCACTAAATAAAAATTTCTACCATATGATAATGATTTGTTTATACATTGATCTAATCACACAGCACTGTTGCATTTTTTTTAGTTTGATGAAATGTCAATTGAAAAAATCATACTCACAGCAATCTTTGACAAGCGTGAAATTGCCACTTTTTTCAATTTAAAGGTTAGATTTGTATGTGTAAGAAACAACTATAAATTTAAAAAAGTGGCGATTTCGCGCTTGTCAAAGATTGCTGTGAGTATGATTTTTTCAATTGACATTTTATCAAACTAAAAAAAATGCAACAGTGCTGTGTGATTAGATCAATGTATAAACAAATCATTATCATATGGTAGAAATTTTTATTTAGTGAGCAGCTGGCCAAACCAAACGCAAACTTTCTATAGTCCACATAATCTCCATGTCAAACTAGTCCACATCTTTTTTGTCTAAACATACGCCCGGGGAAAAATCGCCGCTTTTTCCTGCTCTATTCTTAGAGCATTTTTCAAGGCTAGTTGTAATTGGGAAACGTGAAGCGTTCATTACCTCAATTACGCTATCAATCAGACAATGGGTGGCAGGCATGGCTACACTCACATTAAGAAGCATTCTATGCCTCGCCAGTACTGTCTCATTCTGGAGGACTCTAACAGTCATATCTTGACTTTCAGCAAGGGTGGCACACAACTCCAGCCTTTCCATCCCCAAATAAATTTTGTTTAATTCAAAATCTACGGTAACCCTACCCAGCTTTCTCATTGTATCTGTCCCGATAACCATTGGGTGGAATAAGTCTTCTTGGACCCTAACCAGGCTGATCAGAGATCGACCGCCGATCCTCAACATAATCTTGCCCATTTTTGAAAAGACTACTGGGGTGTTTGAAATTGAAATAATCTTGTTCGTTGGGGGAGGTTTCCACTCAATATCCTTAAGTTTAGCAGCAAGCTCTCCACTTATCATGGTGCATGTTGCCCCTGTGTCAATCAGAGCGTGAACATCATAATTCTGGACCTTCACAAAACCTGTACAATGTATGGGAATTTTGAATCCAAATGCTGCAAACACAGAGTTTTTGAGGTTTTTTTAACCTAATGGAACTAGAAGTTTGTTTACATCTACCCCATTTCTTAAACCTAGTTCTCAACCAACTTAAACTGGTTAAATTTTGGTACCAACCGAGCAGCAGGATCAGACCAACCACCAAACTTTGACCTAACCTGCTTCGGTGAGCTCTCTCAGCAGTGAAAGTCTCAGCGCTAACTTCTTGCACAGGAGAGAAAGAGCAAATCAAGAGCGTCATGATCAAATATAATTTTAAAGGTAAAGCATGCAAGACATCCTTACCCCTGGTGATTTCTCTCATCAGGTTGGCCGGCGTTGACAAGGCTAGGAGGGAAATTAGCACCCCTGTTTTCTTCCGGACCCCACCTTTCTGCACTCCATTCCAGAGGTGGGGAAGGATGTTCTGCTGCTGCTGCTGGTGCTGCTGGGGACGGTTACCCATCAAGCCTTCTGTCCCCAGGATGACTGTTGACATGGCGCCAAGGACCTGCCAGGCCCTGTCTGTTGCTTCACGTTGACGTTGCATTGCTGAAAAAACGGCACCATTAATACCAGTTTTAGGGATATTCCCAGTGATTATACTACTTGACTGAGAATTCCCAGCCATTTCTGGGGTTATGTCATTTTGGGGTCGGGAGCCCTCCCACTCCAAAGCAAAGAGCTGTCCCATCCCAGAAGTCTGATGAGTTGTTCCCTGGGGTACGGCTGGCACCCACTGCTGATTCATAAAAGGTTGAAATTGAGTGCTAGCCTGGATGGGGACAAACATCAGGGGGGAAGCCACCGGCTGAGTTGCTGATGACATAGAAGGTTTTTGAGCCCTATTTGCCGCGTTTTGCGCAGAATTCATCCCCTGCTGATTAGGATAAGCCTGTGGATTAGCTGGGCCATTATTAGCCGCCTGTTTAAGACGCTTGAAACAATGTGCGCTTATGTGGCCTTTGATGCCACAAAAATTGCAAATAGGAGCTCTATCAGGAGCCCATTGATATTGCCAGTTACCCTGATTTTTAGGGTATCTCTTCCCTTGAAATTTTCCCCTTCCCCCACGCTGTGCAGGAAAACTTTTCCCATTTTGGTTTGTGGAGGGGGTTGTGCTTTGTTCATTTTGACGCTCAGAATCGTGACCAGCCATAATCTCACCGGTTCCTTTTCCCTTGACAGCTTGATCCAGCATCAGTTTCTCTTCCGCTAGCAAAGCTGTATTTCTAGCTTCAACAAAACACGCTGGATCGAGCTGGAGAGAAAAGAAATCCGCGATTTCTTTCTGGAGACCATTAAGAAATGCTGAAAGCAATTCTTGATCTATATGCTCTGAGCTATAACGGTTTTAAGGGTACACTATGCGAACAAGCTTAAGGATTTCATCAGCATACTTGGTGACAGTCTCATTATCATATTGTACTCTCTGCGGAAGGGTCCGCTTGGCACACCATGACAACTGGTCCATTTGCTCAGCTAGAACCTGACACAAGGTTTGATAGTCGCCACGAATGTCCAAGGGGAGCCCTTTTTAAACATACAAAGCTACACCTTCAAGGTATCCTGCTAACTTCCTAGGTCGCTCGCATTCTGGGGTACCCATATAATCGCACTTGCGGTTGAATTGGGCAAGCCACACACAAAAAAACTCGGCCCCAATTCCGCCTTGATAAGGCTTGACCAAAATTGGGTTTGACTCTTTAGTGTACGACCTACCCATGGTATTCTGAACCGCATATGGAGCATACCCCGACTGGTGAGGGTGTACCTCAATGGGAGGGGGGTTATTAGGGGAGGAAGAAACCCCCTCATCCGTACGCAGCGGCAGTCTGGCTACCTCTTGCTGGGTGTGGAGCAGCAACCGCTCCAGCTCAGCGATTTTTGCACTGGCTGATATCTCCGGCTTTTGCGGTTCTGGTTCCCTCACTGCCGTTTTGGTGTGAACGTTGCTCTTATCTTGATAAACCACCACATTGGGGTTTGCAGTTTGATCGTAAAAAATGCCTTGAAGTTCCCTAGGCATTTTACCGCGCGTGGCAACGTTCACAACAGTTACAGGGGACTGCTTAGTCGCATCTCTAACTGTTTTATTTTTGCGATGCGCTGAAAATGAAAGGGGGGCGCGCGCTTAACGATTTTGGCCAATACTCCTGGCCTTACTTCCTGTGGAGGAGAGTTGAAAGGGGGTGGTGGGGCTAGGGTATTTGTTGCTCCTAAACCTGAGCCTTTTTGGCTTAATTGTGCCCAAACCTCCTCCCTAACTTCATGTTCTAACTCCACCTTCATTTCCGCGTGGAGCTGCTTCTTAAATTCCTCCAAATCTAAGGCTTCCTGCCTATGGATATTCATTCTTTCCCGCCTAGCGATCCTGTTACCCATGTCCTCCCTAGCCTCTGTGGGGTTGGTCTGAGGGGGGGGGCGTTTGTTAGCTGGCCCCGCGTCATCTCCATTTGTGACCCCTCTGTGAGGTTCCCCTCCACCCTAGTCTTAGCAAGGTTCTGATTATTTTCTGGGGGAAACCTCGGCAAAGCTACCCACGGATTTCCGGCCATCAGTGGGTCAGTTTCCGGCAGCTGATGGATAACGACTGATGAATTTTCAACAAGTGGGGAAACGTCAGCCAATCCCTTAACTACTGTCTGACCGACTGGGTCAACCAGCTTTTTGCTAGCCTTGGGTAGGTCCGCTGGGGTTCGCCTAAGCCCTCTCCTTCCAAAAAGGTTTACCTCCTTAGTTTCCCTGGGGTTTTTAGACTGCTCCATACCCAGTTCTTTAAATTTTAAAGATTTAAGCAAGTTAGTAACTCTACTAACCTTGTATAAAGGTCGCGCTGGGAAATCCGTTTTCCTCCAGAACTTTGACTTGTCCAAATTCAGGGTGATTCCTGCAGCGTCTTCAATCGATAGACACGCTAGAAACAGGGACAAAATTAATATCTCGCTTTAAATCACTTATGCAAAATCGCCAATTACCAAAGAGTACAAAAATAATCTTAAATTACTTGACAAAAGTAAAGAAAAGGAAAGAAAATTTGGAAAATATTAAAAATATTTTCACTCACCGACTTTTTAGTCTGCGTAGGCAAAACCTCTGTCTGGTTGAGCAATCCGGATAAATAGGGACTGAATGGCCTCCCAACACATCTGATGATAAAATCTAAAAACAGACAACGTTAAGTATTGTATCCCACAAAATACCAAACACAGGTATCCTTTATTGTGGTATTGTCCTTTAGTAAAATACCCTTACTAATAAACCTTACATCTAAGAAAAAAAACAAAAAATTTGTACAAAATGTGAAAATAAATACAAATATTTCCACTCACCGTGCAAGGCGTAGAATTTGCCGAATTTCTCCAGAAAGCAGGTTCCCGATCATGTCTTGACGACCAAACAAGACCGGGGTTCCATTGCACGCAAGGACACTCTGAAAATAAGCAAAAATTTAGTATTTTGTTCAACAAAATACCAGCAGAACTGTAATGATATAGCACCCACACAAGATACAAATTTTACAAACGCTTTACAAAAAAACAAAATGTAAAGGAAAATTAGTGAAAATATTAAATATTTTCACTCACCAAGAATGGTCCACTGTCTGGAGATACCCTGTGCGCTGGCTGCTTCCAGACTCTGGCAAGGTAGACTAAAAGCAGAACAAAGGTTAAAGTTTCTGTAACCACAAAAACTTTTTCAGCAATTTACACACAAAAATTTAATTTTTACTATAACGCAAAAATAAATTCAAAAGATCAAAGTGAAATGCTTAAAAAAACAATTTCACTTACCGCCAAAAACGAAATTCCGCTTGTTCCAGCAAGAATTTCTGACCAGCCCTGCTAATCGAGTGGGCGTCCTTCCAGCTGAAAATAGATACAAATTATTCTTTCGTTTTGCAGTTCCTTTAAACTACAAAACTAAATAATTACACTACGAAAATTGATCAATTAAAACCTTGGAAAAATAAAAATTAATGATACCACCAAAAAAGGCTTACCAATAAACTTTACATGTGTGGTTGCATGCGCCAGTCCCAAGGAAAAATTTGCGGCCATTCCAATGGCACCCTTTCCTCCAAATCCCAAAGTTAGAAGATAAAACCACTCTAAGCAGAGAAACAAAACCTTTTGATAAAATTGTCACGCGCGCGTTCGCAACAAAAGTACCAAAAAAATATAATCACACAAGGGGGTCGCACTTGCAACAAACAC
>JASAMX010011514.1:0-18203 GCA_030248175.1 Microlaimidae sp. YZB2_3 | reverse complement strand
TATTGCTATATTAGGGTAACTGACTTAATTTCGGCCACGCCTTAATTTCGGCCACCAATTTAGGGTGTTAGAAAATTGGCTTATTTTTAAAACACAAAAGAACTAGCACAAAAATAACTGGATTAATGTTGAATAAAGTGTTTTTGCAAAAGTTTTTTATTTTTATTATTCTACATTATCAATATTTTCACACAAAAAGTGAATTTTTTATGATTTTCTAAATTTTTGCTTTGTGTTTAAACTGCATCAAATTTAGAACAAAGCTATATATAACCTTAAAATATCTTCTGTTTAAGGCTCAAAGTTGTTAATTTTCATGTTTTGATATTTTCTTCAAAATTATTTTGCAATGCGTTTAACTAACTGCGCATTTTAAGATTCCGTTAATTTCGGCCACCTTAAAATTTAGGTGAAAGAACCTGCCGTTTTTTGCTGTTTTTAAATATCATTGTACTACTGTATTTATAAAGAATTTTTTTGCTCGTTTGACTTTGTTTTGACGTTTTTTAAGCCAAAAATAAAAATTGAACAAAAAATACAAGTTATTAATACTTGTTTTTTTAAGGTTTTGACATAATTATTTAAAGTCTTGCTAATAACTATTAAAGTTCGCAAACGGGAAAAATTAAGTGTTATATGTACCAAGAACAATACCTAAAGGTAAATTTGCAACCTTTAAAAATTTTTATTGTTTGTTTAAGCATTAGTTATAGCCAGTTTTTTGTAGGTGGCCGAAATAAATGGCACGCGCCTTAATTTCGGCCACTTTAAAAAAGTTTAAACCTTCACTGATTTTTAAATGTAACAGAAATATTCAAATTTTGCACTGGAATAACAAATATAGCTATTGTTTGATTTTTAGGCCAAATTTTGGCTTGATTGAAAAAGCCAGAAAAAACTTATTCAAAAAAATAAAAAAAGTGTCCGAAATTAAGTCAGTTACCCTAATGTAAAAAAATATCAATTAATATTGAACACAGGTTTGAGAAGCCTTCCGTACTGGGAGCAATCGTCTATCTTCGGTGATGTGATGTAGTTCTTTAGGAAGAACCGCCGCCCTGAGACATTCAAGCGGAGATCGGTGTAAACTTTGTAAGTCTCGTTACCTTTCAGATCAAATACGTTTACAACGGTCACCGGAAATAAATGGCGTAAACCTTTATGTATTGTCAGATCTAAGGAAATATGGAGCGTTAGCTTGGAGGCGAAAAGGAATTAATTAAATTTGAACGTCTAACACACCTAAACCTACGCTCGTTTATTTTTGGCTCCAAACTCCTAATATTTCAGTTTCAAGTTTTTTTAATTTTCCGACGGCCGCAGTTTCTTTCCTTAGGGCTCCAAAATTTCAGTACTGTGCTTATTATTAAGAGCGAGTCAAAGCTAATGAAAATTATCGTGGCCAGTACTCTTTATGTATACGCGCGCTTTAACTTTTTAACATCGCGTCATATCGCGGCCAGAAATGGTGTATCTAACGCCTCTCACTGCTTTGCCGCTGCAGCAGTTTCACATTGAACTGCACTGGCGCCTTGCTTATCCGCGTTTTAGACGCGCTTTTTAGCCCAAATAATTTCTCACCTGGTAAAATTTACTTTAGCAGTACTGCTTGCCCAATTGGTATGAGTAAAATTTTTTAACTTTTTATGGTCTCTATTTCATATACATATCTTGCCTCATTTCTAACATCTTATTTGTTTTTTTTCCGGCTTACTTCATTAATTTAAAAAATAAAAACAAAGAATTAAGGAGTCCTAAATGAAACACTAGCCTTGAAAAATGCTCGAAGAATAGAGCAGAAAAAAGGGGCGATTTTTCTCCGGGCGTATGTTTAGACAGAAAAGATGTGGACTAGTCTGAGATGGAGATTATGTGGACTATAGAAAGTTTGCATTTGGTTTTGCCAGCTGCTAACTAAATAAAAATTTCGACCATATAATAATGAATTGTTTATACATTGATCTAATCATACAGCACTATTGCATTTTTTTAGTTAGATGAAATGTCAATTGAAAAAATCATAATCACAGCAATCTTTGACAAGCGCGATATCGCCACTTTTTCAAATATATAGTTGTTTCTTACACATACAAATATAACCTTCGAATTGAAAAGGTGGCGATTTCGCGCTTGTCAAAGATTGCTGTGAGTATGATTTTTTCAATTGACATTTCATCAAACTAAAAAAAATGCAACAGTGCTGTGTGATTAGATCAATGTATAAACAAATCATTATCATATGGTGGAAATTTTTATTTAGTGAGCAGCTGGCAAAACCAAATGCAAACTTTCTATAGTCCACATAATCTCCATCTCAGACTAGTCCACATCTTTTCTGTCTAAACATACGCCCGGGGAAAAATCGCCCCTTTTTCCTGCTCTATTCTTAGAGCATTTTTCAAGGCTAGTCTACCACTTTTTTTGAATAGCGCCATCTACTTCAACCTCACGGAAAACGGCGAAAACAAAAAAGTACTTATTTTAATTCTTGCATTCCTGATGACAAAATTAATTCAAACTGTTATTAAAAAAATACTAAAAGTATCGGTAGGGCGGGAACGCCACGCGGCAGTTTAGTCCCACAGCACTGTGCACACTATAGTTGGAGACTCTTGGCAATTTTTTTTACTTTATGTTAATCTTCTTTCATTTATTATTATAATCAGGGAAGAGCGCGTAGCGCTCTTTCCCTTATATTAAATGGGTTAAGTCACTGCGCGGTTAACCGTTGTTGATGGCGTCATCGAAAATCACAAAACCTTTAATAGTTTTTTAGCCAATTAAAAATCTAAACATTTTACATTACTAAAATATTACCCATATTTTTCTGATATTAAAAACCTAAAAACTTTTGCTAAACATACCTGAATTTCATACTAACAAGCTTAATTTGCTTAACTTTTTTTGTTTTGTTTTTTTTTTGGGTCCTTTTATTTTTTTTTGCACGTAGATGCTAAATTGCCCCCTCACCTGAATTTTATTCTCGAATATGCTCTATTGCCCGTAGTTAAACCTCTGTTCATGTGAAAAACGACCAGTTTTTTTCGTAAATTACGCATTAGGTATTGGGGTACTTGTGTGACACTTTTTTTCCTTACTGAATTACATATTAAGTAACTTAATTCAATAATACACATTTTCTTGTGGTTATTTTTTTGGTTTAAATTATAATTCCTAACCTTTTTATAAAAAATTACTAAATTTTAACGGAAAGAGCGAAAAAATACCCTTACCACTAATTAGCAGCCATATGGCAACAATAAAAATATTTAAAAAAATAAAATGAAATAAATCTTGGGTGACGTGTGAGCGCTGCGGGATAAAATGTTTCAATAGACGGAAATTTATAAAAATCGAAACAAACAAACTTTTTTTTATATGGAATACTATGAAGCTACAATCACGCCAAAAATTTAATGCGAGAAAAGACTGGTCTGGGTAACCTCGTAAAATTGTATTGAACCAGGAAAAACCATTTACAATGGTGTGGTTTTGTTGTTTAAAAATAAACCATCAATCCAGAAAAATCAAGCACAAAACAAAAGTCCAAATAAAGTTAATTTCTAAAAAAGTGGTTAAATCAGGTCTAACTAAAAGAATTTAAACAGAAGAAAAACACAATATTTTATATGGTTCTTTCAGGTTCCATACAATTTTACGGAGTTACCCAGACTTAATTTTTGTATAGTATACTGCTTAAAATTACTTTGAAGTTTTGAATATGAAAATAATTGTATTCATATCATGAGGAGACCATGACGTTTCTTTTAAAATGAGTAAATTTTTTAATGTTTTATATCTTTAATAAATGACATTGAATTCAATGCATTAAAAGGCGGAAATTCTAGCAAAAGACGAAACAAAGTTTCGAAAAAAAAGCCTTATATTAAATGGAATAGTATAAAGCTACATAAGTCTAAAAACTAAATGCCAGAAAAGACTGAAACAAGTCTCTTTAAAACCTGTAAATTAATAACAGATTTTGTGAAATTTTCAGAAACACAAAACCGAATAAAAACAATACGTGTAAAAGCTTTAGTTTGCGTTTTTCAACCATGAATAAAACTTAATTCACATAAATTTCTCTCAAAGTGGATTAGCTTTTTACATGAGTTAACCAGCTGTAAATACCACAGTATTAGTTAAGTCACACGTCGTCAAAACGATACAAAAAAAGTATAACGCAAGCGTCACAATAACCATGAAAAATTTCTGTCAAAATAAATTATCGCATTGCGCATTAAATTTTGTAATTTATCATTATTTTCGTATAAAGCAAAACATACCGCCATATTAACGGCTTTTTAAAATCAAATATCAAGTTTTAAGTCCGAAAAAAATTCGGATTTAATATAAGGCGACTTTTTCTTTAATGTTTCTATTTATTACATAAAACAAATTAGCTGTCAATGTATTTGTTAAATTAAAAGTCGCCTTATATTAAATCTGAATTTTTCAATGTTTTTTGGACTTAAAACTTGATATTTGATTTTAAAAAGCCGTTAATATGGCGGTATGTTTTACTTTATACGAAAATAATGATAAATTACAAAATTTAATGCGCAATGCGATAACTTATTTTGACAGAAATTTTTCATGGTTACTGTGACGCTTGCGTTATACTTTTTTTGTATCGTTTTGACGACGTGTGACTTAACTAATACTGTGGTATTTACAGCTGGTTAACTCATGTAAAAAGCTAATCCACTTTGAGAGAAATTTATGTGAATTAAGTTTTATTAATGGTTGAAAAACGCAAACTAAAGCTTTTACACGTATTGTTTTTATTCGGTTTTGTGTTTCTGAAAATTTCACAAAATCTGTTATTAATTTACAGGTTTTAAAGAGACTTGTTTCAGTCTTTTCTGGCATTTAGTTTTTAGACTTATGTAGCTTTATACTATTCCATTTAATATAAGGCTTTTTTTCGAAACTTTGTTTCGTCTTTTGCTAGAATTCTAAATTATAATTCATTAAAATAAAAGTGGAATAAAAAAATAAAAAGAAGAAGATGATGAGCATAAATTACAAATTTGAAATAATGATTTGATTATACATTGATCTAATCACAAAGCACTGTTGCATTTTTTTTAGTTTGATGAAATGTCAATTTAAAAATTCATACTCACAGCAATCTTTGACAAACGCGAAATCGCCACTTTTTCAATTAGAAGGTTATGTTTGTATGTGTAAAAAACAACTATAATTTTGAAAAAGTGGTGATTCCGCGCTTGTCAAAGATTGCTGTGAGTATGAGTTTTTAAATTGACATTTCATCAAACTAAAAAAATGCAACAGTGCTGTGTGATTAGATCAATGTATAAACAAATTATTATCATATGGTAGAAGGTTTTATTTTTAAATTGACATTTCATCAAACTAAAAATATGCAACAGTGCTGTGTGATTAGATCAATGTATAAACATATCATTATCACATGGTAGAAATTTTTATTTAGTGAGCAGCTGGCCAAACCAAATGCAAATTTCCTATAGTCCACATAATGTCCAGCTCATCCTAGTCCACATCTTTTCTGTCTAAACATACGCCCGGGAAAAAATCGCCCTTTTTTCCTGCTCTATTCTTAGAGCATTTTTCAAGGCTAGTCTACCACTTTTTTTGAATTAAATTAAAAAATAGGCTAATAAACTATAGTTTTAGCTGCGCAATGACATATGTTTATAATCATTCCGTTGCCGAAATATACTTTTTTAAATAAAAAATAATAATAAGAAGAAGATAAATTTAAATTAAAAAATTTACCCACGTTGTTTAATTATAGTTAGTGCGGTGCAGTTGTGCTCCAGATAAAGTTTATCTACGTTCTCTAAATATAGTTGGCGCGATGCCGTGCGCCAATGATTACAATTATAAGTTTTAAAGTAAAAATAATAATAATAATAAGAAGATGATGAACATTAATTACAAAATTTACTCACGTTCTCTAAGTATAGTTGGCGCGGTGCCGTGGGTTAAATTGCAGTGTAGCAACCCGCACCATTGATAATTACCGGCGCGTGGCGCTCCCGCGCCACCGACGCTTATTATTATTTTTTAATAAATAAAACTTTGAATTAATTTTGTCATCAGTAATGCAAGAATTAAAAAAAGTACTCTGTTGTTTTTGCCGTTTTCCGCGCGGTTGAAGCAGATGGCGCTGGGAACTGGTTCCGTTTCTGCCACCAATTAAAACCCGTCTGCTTTTTTTGTGAGGTTTTTATGAGGGGATGTTGGTTGTCTGCTCTGTACAATCCTTATTGTTGCCAAAAGGCTGTTATTGTGCGGTTGGGATTTTTTATTTGTCTATTTTTCAAATTTTTTATTTTGATCAATAAATCGATAACAAGGACCTAAATGAAAAAAAGTGCTTCCTAAGAAAGTTGCGTAATTCCTTCTTCTTTCTAATGAGCCCATGTTTATTTTTGATCAATCAGTAACGAATGGGGAATATCGCTTTTAAGGATGGAGCGTTGGAATACGAAGAAGAAGAAGAAGAAGGTTCTGAATTTCAAAATTTACCCACGTTCTCTTATAATGGTTGGCGCGGCGCCACGGAGCTAAATCGCCCCGTGGCGCTCCCGCGCCACCCATGAAAATCTTCAGTATTGCTACCATTCAGAGTGCTAGATTAGAATGTTCCAGCAGCACCCTGACAAATATAGACTGCAGCATTCTAATGCCAAATGTTGGATGAAATCTTTAAAAAATCCAAAATAGACATGCTTTTTATTGATTGTGACTCATTTTGTCAAAATAAAAATACGGCATAGATTTTGTTTTTAATAAACACATAAAAAGACAAACAGAATTTTATTTGTCAGAATTTTATATATAAAATAAATAAAAATTTTTTTTTTTTGCCTATTTTAGCCCTTGCCCGTTTGTGTCTAAGAGCGTTTCTTCTGTCAAAAAAGTTGAAATCGTTTTTATAATAAAGCATGCACCCTAAATCTTTGCTCCAGAAAACCCAATACTCGTCATTACTATTACACAATAAGTCAGAAGCGTTATAAAATACTTATAACTGTGACTCTTTTTATCTCTTTACACAAAAATATTATAAACAAAACAAGTCAGAGACAGGTTGATTTTACGCTGATTGTGACTCTTTGTGTCAAAGTAACCACGATAGTTTATCCTGACACTGGTGAACAGAGTCGGATCTACTACTACACAGCGGACAACAGGCTCATGCAGGTTAAAAGTTAAGGCTTTTTGACCAATCAGCTCGCGCGCAAGTGACGTTTCTTAATTTGATTCAAGCAAGGGACGAGAGTTTGTCGCAAACTTATTATCAAGAATGGGCTTCTGTTGTAAAAAGTTAATTCTTTGGACTTTTTGCGAATTCTTTATTGAAAGTAAGCTGCAGTTGGAAAGGCTTAAAAATAGTTAAAATGCTAAAACGACGCCATTTATTTCCGCGGTTGAAATATTTACCGTGTCTTTTTCCACAGGTTTCGGAGCAAAAGATCCGATATCCGTTCGCCTCTCCACTTCGCACCGGGGGTACTCGGGGTAGATATGCAGCCAGGGGTTTATTACACCCACACCGCCGGGTAAATCTTTCACCCGGAACTGGAGAGAGGCGCTTCTCTGCGTGGATTGGCGAGTGAGTAGGGAAACTTCCATCAAAGAATCGTCACAGTTGTATTTGTTTTGACAGGATTTTACCAAAGTACACCTTTCGCGGTATTAAGGCAATTAAAATGGGCTCTCTACCACCCTTTACTTTTATTTAACCGAATGGTATATTAAATATAAAGCATATCGCAGACTAAGAGTGACGTGTAAACTACCGTAATTTCTGTTTACACATAATTTTATAAGAAAATTTGATAAGGCTATTATCAACCTGATAATTTGCACATATAAAAATATCAGAGTATTACGGAAGCTTTCAATTGGTACACTTTCCGAGCTACCAGCTCATTAAACTTGTAGTAATAGTCTCTAGTTTTGCCTGTTTGTTCTGTTTGAACTGTTTTTTTTGTTGTTTTTATTGCTTGTAAACCAGAAAACGAAAAATTAAACACTCTTATTTTGTTTTATAAGAGAAAATAAGCTTTAAATCGCCCACTTAAGGGGCAGAGCTGCGTAGGGAGCTTCGCTTTAAACGGCCGAAGTTTCGGAATATGATATTGGAGAGTAGGCCTTATAAGAAAGCTCCAAACCCTCCAAAATTAGTGCTATTTCATTTTATTATTTGATTTTAACAGCCAAAACACCAAACTTTCACCATGTACCTTTGACAGACTTTTGAGTCCAATTGGATAACGGAAAGGTTCATACAAATCACGTACCAAGAGTCGCTTGCTATGTTGTATTCAGTGACATCTGTTGTTTTCCTTTTGGAAGAAAGTATAAAAAAGAATGTCACAATTTGTGAAATAAAAAAAACATTGTGACGAAATATTCAACATTCAAAAAATATTCAATTATAGGCAAACCAAACGTAGGTGGTGTTGCAGTTGTGTAGAATATAAAAACTAAGGGATTATGTGATTTATCATTAGTTGTAATCGTCAATTTATAATAAGATTTGCAACTACAGTAATTGGTTTTTATAAATAAATAAACGTGAACATTTCTATCGGTCTCCACATGGCCCCCCGATTTTTTTGTTAATTGAATAACTGCACCAGCCACGTTGGGTTTCCTTTTCCTTTTGTAACGCACATTTTTTTACTGCTGCAAAAATTAAAATTAATTTAAGCATGTTTTTAATTAATGAATGATTTCCACGAAAATATTAACTTACTATTAATGTTTTGATAGCAAACAGGAATTTAGCTTTAATCATGATAAGTTACATTTTTATCATATTATAATTTTCCACAAATTGACAAAAGCAATAATTTAAAAAAAAATGATTGTGAAAAAAATCCAGCTTGCTGGAAGTAAACTTACTATAAGCATAAGAGTAAGTTTATTTCAAAGCTCGGCTCATATTTTGATCGAAGCCTATCCAGAATTTTTATTTTGGACGATTGAAAACGATTTTTTAAACGATCTCGGTTATATTTTGTCTTTAGATTAAAATTTGAAAAATACTAGAAACGTCCAAACAAGCTTCCGGATTAATTTAAATCGGATTTTCAAATTTTGTACTTCGAACACGTAGAATAAAGAATAAACCAGGCAATTTTTTGCCGGTTTATTATTTTTTCAATATTAATAGTGAAACTTTTTTATGCTTTCATGCCTAAATTTTTCGAAAGTCGTGAGGTTTTTTTCAGAAAAATGAAAATCGTTTAATTCAAAGGAGTCCGACACACTGTCTTCCTAAAAACTAAAGTTAGTTTTGGTATTTCTAAAGAACGCTATTTTTTGTGTAAGGTTGTAAATTTTGCATCTTAACTGCTCCCTATTTAGGTTGGTCCTCAACACTAAACAAGATAATAATCAGAAAAAGTTAAAATGTTAAAAGCCTGATTGGTTGGTCGGGAAAATTCGAAAAGATTTTTTTGACGAGATTATAAAAGTTATGAGACTCCCAGGTCTAATAAAACAATAAAATATAAAGAGGGAAACCCCTCTTTATATTTATACATGAAAATATCTTGATTTATACTTTTTACTAGCGCTAAAAAGTTTAAAAGCTCATTTTGTTTTTGGTTGGAATCAGAAGGAATTTGACTTTAAAAAACCGAAAATAAACAGAATTGTCCTATTGACGAGCTGCAGTAGATTTTCTTTTTGTGCAACTGAATTAATTTCAGAGGCGTTAAGTTCGACCACTACTGGCTGTTATTTTAACTGTTGTCAAAGTAATGTAATAAACTGTACTTATCTATAAATATTTTATACAAATATTAAAATGCACAAAACTGTAGACATTATAACAAAATAAAAATAAGTACAAAATAAAACATAAAGAAACCATACTTCCAATATTAAAAGATGATGGAGCATTGGTATTGAGCATTGAGCATTTTTTAAAAATTGGTCCAAGTTTGGCCGAACCTTTAAGTTTATTATTCCAAATATCTTTCTCCTCGGGTATCATGCCTGAGGACTGGAAAACTGCTCTAGTAATTCCGCTTTTTCAAGGAGTAAAAAGTAATAAAACAAATTATAGACCCACTTATATATTTTGTTTGTAAACTTATGGAACGTCTGGTTATAAATGTACTTTTAAGCTTTTTTGTAAATATTTTGTCAACATGGCTTTAAGTCTAAAAGTTCAACTATGACCCAAATTTTTGAAACTTTAAACGACTGGACTAAACAATAAAAAAATGATTACGTTATATATTTGGATTTTGCTAAGGCGTTTGATACAGTTTCACATCAAACTTTGTTGTTTAAACATGAAAAATATGGTGTAACCGGGAGATTTATAAATTGGATTAAAGCTTTTTTGACTGGAAGAAATTTTAAAGTAATCTTAAACAATGTAGAATCAAAATCATATCTTGTAAAAAGCTCAGTTTCGCAAAACTTAAAGTAATCTTAAACAATGTAGAATCAAAATCATATCTTGTAAAAAGCTCAGTTTCGCAAAGGTTCTGTGTTAGGTCCGTTTTTCTTTTTGGTCTGTATTAATGATATGGTCGACTGCGTATTTCATTCTAACATAAAATTATTTGCTGACGACGCCAAGCTTTACACTAGTTTTTTCACTGAAAATTAAAACATAATGAGCAGTAATCTTTAAGACGATTTAAACTGAATTACAACATGGTCAAAGGACTGGCAGTTGCAGTTGGAAAAAAACAAATGTGAAGTTTTGTATATTGGAAATAAAAATAAACCACTAAAATCTTAATACACTGTAGACAAAGAAGCAATTTGAGAAAGCACATTAGTGAAAAACCTAGGAGTTTATATTTCAGGAAATTTAAAATTCTACTAGAGTCAAAAAAGATTAAATGGATTAAACAAGTAGGTACTCTATAATAAAAGTTAATAGGTATACTAAAAAACAAAAAGTTTAAAAAAATTTAAAAAAATACCTGCACCTATAAAAGGTTAAAAAAAAAGTTCTGAAAACAAAACCTCAGTTAAAAATATTAAATTTTAATTTTACAAATATGCCCACCTTAATAGAAATTACAAAGGTACTTATATATTAGATTTATTAAAGAGTAAAAAAAAAACAAAAAAAAAACTCTTAGTGCTAAGCTAATCAAATGACAGTGCTAATCAAGGCCACCCCTACTCACCCTGCAGGAGAAGATACATATTGCAAAAATCAAAGCTACTAAACTTTTGGTTGTAGGTAATATTAAGTTTGTTTCCAATAAAGTATATCTTGTTCTATGAATATTAAGGTAAACATGTAAAGCAAAGGGTTATCTCGCCTAAAAAGTTTTATTCAGTTTTAACTTTAATCTTTAACAAATTATATTAAATAGTTTCTATAAAAAGCTATATATATAGATAAACTAGGTTGAAAAAGAGTACACATTTAAATAACGTAAAAAAACAAAACAAAATTAGTCTTTAAAATATTATCAAATATAAAAAATTAAAAATAAAATAATATGTTAAATAAATAATTATATTTTTATAGCTTATATCCAACTTCAAGACGGAAAAAAAACACATTCCACTCAAGATGTCCGGTATTTGTGACGTTAAGCTGGGCGAAGAAAAAAAAGTGATAAGATATTTGGATATTCCAAAAAATGAAAGTCTTAAAAAATATTTACCAACACACCCTCAACCATAAAAAAATTTTAAAAAAATAAGTATATTAAAAAAGCATTTAACCAAAAACTTTCCTTTAAAAAAAAAAATGTTTTTCCCAAAAATTAAATAAAACGCTTTACGTCAAAAACTTACAGTAAAAGAAAAATCACAAAAATATTTTTTAAATACTTTCAGAGAGTTTAATAAATAAACATCGGGGCTTTTATGAAGCGGAAATAAAGATGGTACATTGTTGAAACAAAATAAAATGTCAAACAGGTTATCATACAAAGCAGCCTTCATTTAAAGGTGGCTTGGGCTGGGGGTTCAATCAAGCTAACCATTAACTTAAAAAAGGTTTCACTCTTTAATTTATTTAATAAAAAAAAGCTATGCATATTTCGGTTAAAAACCAAAAACTTTGGTATAAAATCTAGAAATTTATCCATTTTGGCTAAAAATAATTAAAACAGGTATACCACTATTAGGGGGGAAAAGGGGCCAACAGGGGGTAAATAAACACTCAAGGGGTGGTGCACTTAGGAAATAAGTTTAGCAAAGGGCGGTTGCTTATCTCACTAAAAACAATTGCACATAATAATATTTATAGTAAGTGCTACTTCTTTAATTCTAAATTGGGGGGCTTCCCAATATGGGGGGTTCACAACAAAATGCTAATACCCACGGTAGGGTAAAGGTTTCCCCAGTTTAAAAATTAAAGGTATTAGCACGGCAGTGGCTGGTACATAGCAGGGCTATGGGTTAGCGGGGGGAGGGGGTTATAGGTAAAGGCAAGGGGTAGGTAGGGTGGTTTAGGTATCGCAAGGGGATGGGGTGCAGCAGGGGTAAGGGGGCGGGGTGGTGTAAGGCAACAACCGGGTAGTAACAAGGGTTGTGGGTAAGCAAGGGGGGTATGCCAAAAAGATAAAATATTTAAAAACACTATGGGCCTAGCATTTGGAATAATTATATTGATGTTGCCGGGTAAAAAAAAAAAAAAAAAAAAAAACCTAAACAAAATCCTTTTAGTGTTTGTCATAATTTTGTCAGCAGGTATTACTATGGGTTTTTTTTCTCTAAATTCTATCTAAACTAATTTAAAAAGCAAAATAAATCCTTAGTTTCGCAATTAGTTTATTCGTACCATGAAAAAAACATAAAAGTATACTCAACCTCACTGCGATAAATACAGGGTTCTCATCTAGACCTCACTGTGGTGGGTGCTTTATCTAGTCTTGTTGTGCGGGATAGTTAGAGAACGGAGCATAATGTTCTATTTTGTCATCCCTCACGCCTAAAATAGCGGGCACTTACTCTTAATGGTGGAAAATAATAATTATAATAAAAGTTAAAATTTAGTCCCAGTATGCAATGTGATATATAATAATTAAATGTACCCACCTAGTGCTTAGCAGTGTGTTTTCCTTAAAAAAACCAAAAAAGTTGGGGACTAAAAAAAATTTTTTTTATTTGGATATACAAGATTAAAAAAACTGTTACGATTTAAATCATGAGATGAAAGTGCAAAAATTTGAATAATTTCCTATAATTCACCTGGCATAAGGCCAAAAAGTAAATTGCACAGAAAACAGTTGTCTGTCCATATTAATATATGTTTCTAGCCATTTGCATAGACAACTTGTAAAAAGGAATAAACAAAATTTACCTATATGAAAAAAAGGAACCAATAAAAGAATTATATTACATTAATTGTCGCTGTATAAAATTACTAGCATAGAATCATTTTGGATTAAAAAAAAACAAACAAAAAAAACAGTCACATGAAATTCAAATAAAGCCATCATTAAAATTATATATTCTTATATATATAATTTTGTTACGTGGTTATTATTATTATTTTTTTGCTAAATTGTATATAGTTCATGCAAGAAAATACTAACTTTAATATACTAACATGCAACGTAAAAGGACTGGGAAGCCAAAACAAAAGGAAATCATTATTTTATCTATTTCGAAATAAAATTGTGCCACAAGGAGGTAATAATATCATATGCCTACAAGAAACTCATTCGTCAAAAAACATGGAGAATATATGGAGAAACCAATGGCATGAAAGTAATATACATAGCAGTCATGGCAAAACAAATGCAAGAGGCGTTAGTATAATGTTTAATAAAAATGTAAATATAATAATAGAAAGAAAAGAAACAGATAATGAAGGAAGGTGGATTATTATTAAGGGAATACTAAATAATTTTAAAATATTGATAGCAAATGTATATGCCCCAAACACGGAAAAAGAACAAATAATATTTTTTAAAAAAGTAAAAAATGTATTAAAAAGAATGCATGATCCTGATTATAAACTAATATTAGCGGGTGATTTTAATATATGTTTAAATACAAATAATGACAAAATTGGTGGAAATAAAAAAGATAATAAATATAACAGCAGGAAAGAACTTGAAGAAATTTTGGAAAATTTTGATTTAATGGACTCATATAGAACTCTAAACCCATATACAAAAGAATTTACTTGGACGCAAAACAATCCTAAAGTATACTGTAGATTAGACTATGTATTTTTACCATCTGAATTAATGCAAATAACTAAACATAGTAAAATTGTAAGCGTCATTCGAACAGACCACAGAGCGGTATTGACATCTGTTAAAGGTGAAAAAATTACACCTAAAGGTAAAGGATTGTGGAAATTTAATAACAAAATACTATTAGATAAAGACTATCATCAAATTGTGGAAAACACAATAAATGATGTAAATGAAAAATTTCATGACAGACCAAAAAGGGTAAAATGGGATGCTTTAAAACAAGCAATCAGAGAAAAAACTATTAGCTACTGTAAATATAGAGCGGGTAAGGCAAAATCAAGATTAAAAGAATTACAAGACGAGTTAAAAGAAATAGACAAAGATCTCCATAAATTAGAGAAAAAAACAATTGAGCAATATAATCTTGTAAAAAAAGAGATGGAAAGTCTCATGGAAATCAAGGCGGAAGGAATAATACTAAGATCTAAAGCAAAATGGCTAAATTCAGCTGAGAAAAGTTCCAAATACTTTTATGGATTGGAAAAAAAATTAGCGGTGGGTCAAAATATAAATAAATTACACCGAAGTAAGGACAATAAAATTATTACTGACACCAAAGAAATTCAAATAGAACTAATGAATTTTTATAAAAAACTTTACGAAAGCAAAATAGAAGACAACACAGAAAAAAACTCTAAAAAGAGATTTGAATTGCTCATTAAGAATACAACAGTTCCAAGAATAAACGAAGAAGACAAAGAGATGCTAGAAGCTAAATTAACAATAAAGGAATGCATGATAGCCCTGGAGTCTATGGGAAAAGACAAATCACCAGGAACTGATGGACTAACAATAGAATTTTATAAAACATTCTGGAATAAAATAGAAACGCATTTTAATGAAGCATTGATAGAATCTATGGAAAAGGAGAAAAAATTAAGCACAGAGCAATCCAGAGGGATAATAAGACTTTTGCCAAAACCAATTCAAAACTTGTTGGTAATACCAAATTGGAGACCACTTACTTTACTAAATGTAGACTATAAAATTATAAGTAAAGCCCTTTCACTGCGTCTTAAAAAAGTGTTAAAAAAATAATACACGAAGATCAGATAGGTTTTCTAGAGGGAAGATACATTGGAGAGCTTATTAGACTTTTAATCGACCTAAATGGTTGGATGGACAAAGAAAATTTGGAAGGGTACTTAATATCGCTTGATATAGAAAAAGCGTTTGATACTCTAGAGTGGAGTTTTATGTACAAAGCGATGGAAGCCATAGGTATCCCACAAAAGTTTATAGAATATATACAAATCCTGTATAAGGAACCAACATCAGCAATAATCAACAATGGTTATACAACTACTTATTTTCCAATTAACACAGGAGTTCGGCAAGGCGATCCAATAAGCCCTTATTTGTTTATAATAGCGATCGAAATATTAGCATCAGTTATCAGAGAAGACAAACAAATACAAGGAATAAATGCTTTTGGTAAAGAATATAAACTAATGCAATTCGCAGATGACACAACGTTATTTGTAAAAGACATAAACTCAATTAATAAGGTTTGGGAAGTACTTGAAACTTTTAAGGAGTGTTCAGGATTGAAAATAAATTTCAAAAAAACCAAAAGTACAGGTATGGGTAAAATTAAAAATCTCTGTCAAAATATAGGAAAATTAAATGTTAATAACGAACCAATAAAAATAGTAGGTATACACTACTGCCATGACAAAAAAAAATGCATGACCTAAACGTTAACGGAAAATTAGGAAAAATAAAAGAAACTTTAAACCAATGGAATACTAGAGGTCTATCATTAATTGGAAGAATACAAATTCTTAAAACACTAGGATTGTCACAACTTATCTACCCAATAATGAATATAGATATTGAAAAAGAAATGCTGAAAAAAATTGATAAATTAATTAGGGAATACGTATGGCAGTCCAAAGTAGCCAAAGTTAGAAGGGATGTTATGATTCAAGACTACGATTATTGGGGTTTAAAAATGCCATGTATATACACAATCAATAAAATAGCAAAATTAAAATTGATAAATAGGGTTGCAAAAACCCCTAATGCAAAGTGGTGTGCATTCATAAGTAAAAACTTCGAAAAACTGGGAGGACTAGATTATGTATTAGAAAGTAATTTCAGAATTGATCTATTAAATTTAAATATGAAAAATATACAAGCATGTTATATGGAAGGATTAAAAGCTGCAACGGAAATAAATATAGCTAAAAATCAGTTTATAGATAATTTCCAAAAAGTTATAGAAGAGAGCGTTAATAACAACCAAAATATTTTAATTGATGGAAAAAGTGCTTTTTTTAAAGAACTTAAAGAGAAGAAATGTGATAAAATTAAACATCTCATAAATAAAGAGCGAAAATGGTACACAATTGAGGAACTAAAAAATAAATATGGATTAAAATATATGAACATAATAAGACTAAATCAAATCAAAGCAGCTCTTCCCAAACACTGGACACTAAATTTAAAAACAGGTATACGTGAAAATTATAGTGATAATAGAACCGTAAATTTTAAAACTTATGACTCAATTAAGAAACTATTTATTAAAGGCCAGATGATTTTGGAACCAAAGGCGATAGAAAAATGGAATGAAATCATTGAAGAGAAACACCCCAAGGTTTGGGAGAAAAAATTTAAATTAATAAAAAAAATAACAGACGAAACTAAATTAAGAGTGTTTCAATTTCGAATATATCACAGAATTATTGCTACGCAAAAATGGTTATACGGTTATAAAAAAAGTGATAATCCTCTTTGTAAATTGTGTAACCTAAAGAGTAATGACTCCTTAGAGCATTTTTTTTATCAATGCCCCAGTACAGAAGCTTTTTGGTATTCCGTTAAAAATTTTTTTGAAGAAAAAGAAAAAACAACACTAAATTTACAATTGGATGAAACATTGCTAATGATGGAAAGTACAAACGATATAATAGAAAGAAAATGGCAAGAATTCATCTTGTGGACAAAATATTTTATATACATAACAAAATTAAAGAACCAAATTCCATTATTTAAAGTATTTCAAAATTATATAAAAGGAAAATTTAAAATCTATAAATATTTAATGGAAACAGATAAATGTTTAGAGGAAAAATATTATAAATGGAAAAATTGGTTATAAACCAAACATTTTTATTATAAAAAAAATATAACTATAACTATTTACTATTCCCTTGTATATAGGCTTCCTAATAAAACAAAATAAAAAAAATTAAAAGTTGCAAAATCAAATGTTTTTCTTGTGTTTATTTGTGTTTTCTTTTGTTTTTTTTTGTTCTGTGATATGTTTTATAGTCTGTTTTATTTGTTGTGTTTGTTGTATATTATGCTTTTAAAATAATAAAAATTTTTAATAAAAAAAAAAGGAAATTTAAAATTTTCAAACTACTGCGGAATTATTTCAAAAAAGTTTTAAGAACATCTGCTTTAATTTTTAGAACGTTCACTTCAAATTTATCAAAAATTTTATTGCAAGGATATATTATATATGTTAGACCGCAGTTAGAATATGCTAGTGTTGAATGGAATCCATATTTGCTTAAAGATATTACTATCACTGGGAATGTAGAGAGGTCCTTTACTCGGTGATTATTTAACGGTGTGTTACAAAGAAAGATTAAAATTCCTAGGATTACAAAAATTACAAGACCGTGAAAATAATTTTGATCTTACAGACTGCTACAAGATACCAAGTGGTTACAGCAGCGTAAACATTGCTGATTTTTTCGCTTTAAATCAAAATTATACAAGAGGGCATTGTCATAAATTGAAAATTAACAAAAGTGAAATAGATGCTAGAAAATTTTTCTTAGCCAATAGGGTTGGTTCAAAATGAAACTCTTTATCACTAAAACAAGTAATATTAACAGCCCTGGTTACTTTTAAAAAAGTTTTGGTAATGGCTCATCTTAGAGCTTAAAATAATTTAAGACTATGAGTCATTTTCTAGATAAAGTGATGGTTTTGTAATTACTAGAGAACGTGATCGGTTCGCTGTGATATTTGCTAATG
>JASAMX010011513.1:0-19081 GCA_030248175.1 Microlaimidae sp. YZB2_3 | reverse complement strand
ATACATTTTACTTTTGTTTTTTTTTACCTAATTTCTGCACAATTATGTCTGATCTTCAAAATTATCAGGTGATGAAATTGTGTATAACAAACATAACACAACTATCTATTTTCTGATGTCTTTAAATTTTGCGAATGAGTATGTTGTAAGTTATAATAACAAAAAATATTACTGATAATATTAATTTTACTGTATATATATAAATCTGACCTTCCTATAAAATTTTTATATTGATTAATTTCTGATTTTAGAATGCACTAAGATTTGTATTAAATTTTTATAACTCAATATTTGAAAAGTAAAAAAAAATCTATACAAACTGCCACGCTTCACCATGGGGGAGGTGGAAAGGCGGACAACCCCACAAGTGTAAAAACCGTTGTTAAGGGGTTTAAAACAGCCATTATCAAACCTACATATCTTATAATATATGAGTTTTAACATCTATATAGTATTTCCATTCAATATCTGAGGCAAAGGCACATGCCTTAGCTATGTATTGAATGGTACAATCCATCAAAATTAAAAAAAAACTAACAAAATGATTAATGTACACTTCCCGCGAAGCGGGAAAAATTTCAGTTTTTGGGTATTTTTATGCTTTTGGAACGCATCAGAAATGTTTCTGATTTTATATATAAAGAAAAAAATTTTCTCCCAAAATTCAAAAAACGTAAGGGTCCCTCCTTATAAAAAATCCGGCTTCGCCGGATTTTGGGGGGGGGGCGGTCGCCCTCCCGCCCCCTCCCCTGGCTACGCCACTTTGTCCCAAAAACCTCCTTTTTAGTAATGAAATCTTATTTTGGCGGAGAGACATCTGGGGTACCTTCTACTTCAAGGGGAGGATGCTTTTCTGGTGCAGGTACTAAACGTGTACCAAAAATCGATTAGAAATTTCCACGCTACAAATACTAAAGAAAAACATGTTTATAGGTCAATTTTGACCTGAATATCTCGTTTTTAAAATTTAAAAATTTATCGAAACAATGCATTTTTGATAAATATGAGGTAAAATATAGGCAAAAAAATGACAATATTTTGGGTACAAAATTTTTACGGTTATAAGAAGTTTTTTTAATAAACCGCTAAATTAAAAACTTTGTTTTAACATTGCTGGAAGACCGGAGAATCTAAAAATTTACAAAAATTATAAAATCGATAGTCACATGGATCACCAAAAATATGGACAACAAATTTGTTTATGTTCAAAAAGCTAATTTAAGCTCTTATTTTCAAATTAAATTTATTTTTTCTAAGCATAAGCAAAGCTTAAAAATCAAGCTAAATTGTATTATGAGGCAATTTTTTAAATTATCCCATTTTTTAAATCTTAATTTTTTTCACGACTGAATTTTTTTATTTTTTAGCGGTTGCTGTACAAAATTGGTGAAGACCAGAAAAAAAATAAAAATATTTTTAGAGCCACCAGACTCTCGGCAATGTAACAAATATTCATTCATATTGGTTTAAGCACTATTAAAAAAATTTTCCTAACAGCATAAAATGTACCTTGAAAAAAAGGTCTTTTGGCTATAAAACACCATTTATTTTTTTAAAGGGTAGTTTAATCACTTTTTAATGCCCAAAATTAAGATCGCAAAGTCAGAATTGACCTAGAAACATGTTTTTTATTTATGTTTGTTTTGTGGAATTCTCAAACTGATTTTTGGTACACGTTTAGTACTTGTACCTGCTTTTCTTTTTGTGTTCTATGCATTTTAAATTGTAATTTTTCTTAATATTTCGTTTAATTTTTCTTTAGTGTGCTTTATTAATTATAATTGTTACTTTTTTGTTTTATAATTTTTTTGTTTTTTTACTTTTTTGTTTTATAACTTTGAACTTTTTTTGCTTTTCTATTAAACTGTTTCAATTTTTTCTATTCTATTTAATAATTGTTCTCTTTTTGGATAATATCACATTTTATTAAATAAAAAGCGATATAATGGTATAAAAACATGAAAGTGAATGTGTCTTAAAAATTCACGTTTTTGAAAGTATAAAAAATTTAGTATAAAAAAGTACCTAAAATTTTCCCAAATGGGAAGCGGGGCAGATTTTAAATTCTAGAGGGGGTCAGGGGTGAAAAATTCAGAAATTTGGGGGAGGGGGGCTGTAGATTTTAATCTAGGGATGGGGGCCAAAATTTCGAGGCTAGGGGTTGACACCACCCTGCCCTTCCCCCTTTTCTCACCTATTTGCTCCCCTAGAAAAAATTTTGAAAATGCCAAAACCCTCCCCTTGAAGTAGAAAGTACCCCAGATGTCTCTCCGCCAAAATAAGATTTCATTGCTAAAAAGGAGGTTTTTGGGGCAAACCCCTCCCCTTCTAAAAAACTAATTCCCTAAACGGAGAGTAGCGGGGGTGTATTTACCTTTCTTCTCTCCTGAGCATAGATGAACACGGTCAAAAAGCTAGGGGCCCCGGGTAAATGACATTTCAAAATCTAGGGGGGAATCCTAGGGGGGTCGAACCCCTCTAGCTTTCTAGGGGGGTGGACGGTGGACCTGGACCCGGGGTGGAAGATTTTAAAACCTAGACGGGGGTCAGGTGGGGTCCAATTTCCGAAGAAAAATACTTTTAAACCATTAAAGGTTTAATAATAGTTTTTTTATAATATAATACTACATTTTATTGAATAAAAAACGATATTGAGGCATAAAAAGGGTGTAAAAACATGAATTTATGTTAAAATTCACGTTTTTGGAAAAAAAATTTGTATAAAAAAAGTACTTAAAATTTTCTCGAGAGGGGAGGGTGGGTCAGATTTCAAAATCTAGAGAGGGGTCAGGGGTAAAAAACTCGAAAATTTGGGGGGAGGGGGCCCCTAGATTTTTTCTAGCCAAAATTTTGAGGCTAGGGGGGTGGACCCCACCCTACCCCCCTTGTTCATCTATGCTCCTGAGATACCCATTTTAACAGATTTTTAGCGATTTTTAAATGGCCCTTCCTTATTTCTCACTATTTTGACCTGTCCTACTCCTAAATTCATATTCCCCCTGGAATTTCTTTTAGATTTGCCTTCAGGATATGAAGACCGACCTCTTAGATTTTTAGCCTTTACCCTGGGCCGGGGTAAATAAATTATTCTCCTTCTTAGGTTGGTCGTCAGGCACCTACAATGCCCACGGTTTGACTTCACCCCAAGACTAATTTTTAGAAAAAATTCAAAGCTCGTCGAGGCAGGAAATCCAAACATCCTGCATCTAAGCTTTAATTTAAATTTTTTAAGACCTAAAAACCAGTAAAAACTTCTTAATCTTTCTTTTTGATTTTACAATATTTATACTTTAACTGTTATTATATTGTATTTTATTTTATTTCGACTAAGCAGGGACAAACATAGATAAGCAATATACACATTGCGCTGATTTTGTATGCACCAAGAAACAGAAGACTGGTAATAATATGAAATACATTAAACCAAAAAGTCAGCCCACCAACCGCTTTTGTCCCTTGAAATACATTAAACCGCTTAGGATTTGCGACTCCCATGGAAGATAAGCGATCGGCACCCTAAAACAAATCGGTTGAAGTATTTCAAGATTTGCAAAAAATAAATACATATAAACATAAATAATTAAGGAATATTACCAGACCTGTGCACGGTTTGAAAATGCCCCCCGCTTTATTGGAGGATTTGCCCCCCCGCGGAAAAATGAAAAAGTACCCAAAAATTATGACGCCATTTTTACCTATTATGACGCCATCATTGCGAAATTTTTGCAGTTTTTAGCCTATTTCAATGCATTTTAAGCTATTTTAGACCTATTTTTACCTTTTTTTCGCTTTTTTTGTCCTTTTTTCCCTTTTCCTTTCTTTTTTTCTCCTTTTTTTCTTTTGTTTTCTTTCCCCCCTGCTTGCCCCTCCCCGTTTCAAAAAAGTTGCCTCCCGTGCCCCCCCCGTTTTGAAATTGCCCCTCTCCCGTTTAAACCCCGGGGGCAGTGCACAGCTTTGTATTACTATATTCCCTAAACTAAGTATTAAAATTGGTTATTTAGGTTCACGAAACATTCCAAATACTGGCAGCGGCCAACCGTGCCGCCCATTGCTCTCGTCACCATAAATTGTCAACAAAAGGATTACACCCAGAAATTGTTTATTCATTATCGCCCACCAAAAATGTAAGTGATCAAGCACAATTTTAAAATATTAAACGTTCACTTCCAACCGAAACAAATACACAAGTAAAGTTTATTCAGTCAAAGATTTTCCGTTACAGATTTATAAATTGTGTAAGCCAAAAATGCACTGCCCCTCCCCCCCCCCCCGGAATTTTATTGTGGGGGCAATTCCAAAACTAAGGGGCAACTTTTTTGACACGGGGGGGAAGCAAGCAAAGGAAAAAAAGGTAAAAAGAAAAAAAAGGGAAAAAACGAAAATAAGGTAAAAATAGGTCTAAAATGGCTTAAAATGTATTGAAATAGGCTAAAAACTGCAAAAAATTCGGAATGATGGCGTCATTATAGGTCAAAAATGGCGCAATAATTTTGGGGTACTTTATTTTTTGGCGTGGGGGGAATCCTTTAATAAAGCGGTGGACTTTTCCTGACCGTGCACAGGTCTGTAACCCCGGCTTTAGTTTTTCATAGCATATTCCCTTTCAAAAAATTTGCGTGATGTTCCTACTATTACAATTTTACGTGGGCAGCAGCTTCCCAGATTTTAATAGTAGGACAGTCCGGTATGTCCGACCGCCGAAATTTGGGAGGAGGGGGTTCCCAAAATTTTTTTTTGGGTATACCTCAAAAAAAACTGGGAGGGGGCAATGCCGGATTTTTTTGTGGGGAGGGGGATTTTTATTAATTTTGAGAGAGAAATTTTTGTTTTAATATAAGTTCAGAAACATTCCTGATGTGTTCCAAAAGCATCAAATTACCCACAAAAAATTCCTCGTTTCGTTGGAATTGGAAGTTTATTGATAATTTATATTTTTAATTTTCTTGGGATTGTGCCATCCCCAATAGCTTTAGCTATTTATTGGCAAAATTATATACGTGTTGAACTATAAAATTCAATGGCATATGATAGAGTTGATAATGGGTTGATAATAGGGTTGCAGACCTGTGCACCGCCCCCCCCCCCCCCGGGGTTAAAACGGGGGGGGGCAAGGGGGGGCAACTTTTTTGAAACGGGGGGGGGGCAAAAAAACGGGGGGGGCAAGCAGAGGGGAAAGAAAAAAAAGAGAAAAAAAGGAGAAAAAAGAGAAAAAAAGAAGGGAAAAGGGAAAAAAGGGACAAAAAAAGCGGAAATAAGGTAAAAATAGGTCTAAAATGGCTTAAAATACATTGAAATAGGCTAAAAACTGCAAAAAATTCGCGATGATGGCGTCATCATAGGTCAAAAATGGCGTCATATTTTTAGGGTACTTTTTCATTTTTTGGCGGGGGGGGGGGGGCAAATCCTCCAATAAAACGGGGGGGGGGGGGGCATTTAAAGACCGTGCACAGGTCTGGGGTTGATAATGGCTGTTTAAAACCCCCTTCCAGCTGTTTTCGTATTTAAAGGGTAACCCGCCCCTTAGTGAAGCATGGCATTTTAGATGGGTTCCTTCTCTACTTTTACAATGTGAAATCTAAATACACTCTAAAACCGTAAATTAATGAATATAAAAAATTTTTTCGCAACGCGGCATGGTCAGCTTTCTATACAGTAAAAATAATTTTATCAGTATTGATTCTCTTTGTTTTTATAACGTCAGCCGCTTTCATGTGCAAAATTTAAAGACATAAGACATCAAGCAGTAGGGCATGGGGGTGGAGATTAACCCCCATCCCCATATTTTTAGATGGGGGCTTAACCGCCCTCTCCACTCAAAAGTTGAGAGGGGAGGAAAAGTTAAACCCACTGCCCGCTCTTATTTATCAAAAATAAAGAAGAGAATGTCTTTGAAAAAACGATATGAGTAAAATGCCTTTATCGGATTTTAACCCTCCGTTCCCCCAAATCCGTGTTTAACCCCCCACCCCCACATCCAGACCAAGCCTAGGTTTGCAGTAGGGCATATCTTTAGATAGGTTTGTTAATTAATATAATTTTGGATAATTTAATTTCATCGCCAGTTTAACTTAAGATCAACAAAATTGTATCTCCTAAAAAATTCGATTATAAAAACAAAACTGAATGTATGTTCACGGCTAACAGGAGAAAACTCCGCAGCGGAGTTTAACCCAACGCCTTCCTAAGCCTAAGCAAAGCCTAAACACAACCTAAACTTTCTTCGCGCAGCTATTTGTTAAAGTTTAGGTTGTTTTTAAGGCTTTGCTTAGGCTTAGGAACGCATAGCCTTAAGCTTAAAAAAGGTTATTTCACTCAAGGTAACTCCGCTGCGGAGTCAGCTGGGGAGTTTTTTCCTGTTAGCCATGTTCACGCCAATGTCTGAGCGATTCACGACGATGACGATTTTTAAGCAGTTTTTAATGGGTATTTGAAAAAAATTTCGCATCTGCTTCTATGACACGTATTTCTTTCCCCAAAAGAACGCCCCCCCCCCTCCCATAAAAAACGGGCTTCGCCACCGCCACTGACCTATGCCCATGGGTGAGAAAGGTTGGTGGGTGGGGGGGGTTGCTGGGGGGGGGGGGGGTTGTTTGAGAGCTATACATATCGTTTTTTTTTCGGAGCTATCTCATATCGTTTTTCGATTTTGAGGAAAATAGGAAACGCTTTTTAGGTCAAAGCTTTTTATTGCATTTTTGAGCTTTTTATTGCTTAAATTCATTTTGACTTAACTTAAGTTTGGAGGCAGTTAGAAGTCATTTTAAAGACATTTTTTTTTCTCACTTTTCCTGGGGGGGTTACCTTTTCTCCCCCCCACTTTTGGGGGGGGTTAACCTCTTTTGTCGGGGGGGGGGCCTCTCTTGCCCATGTATGGGGATGGGGGGCAGGGTGGGGTCCACCCCCCCTAGCCTCGAAATTTCGGGACCCCCCTAGACGAAAATCTAGGGGGCCCCCCTTCTCTTCAAATTTCCGAATTTTTTACCCCTGACCCCCCTCTAAAATTTGAAAACTGACCCCCTCGCGAAATTTTTTTGGTACTTTTTTTATACTAAATTTTCTTCCAAAAACGTGAATTTTTATCACATATTCATGCTTTTACACCCTATTTATATCAGAATATCGCTTTTTATTCGATAAAATGTAGTATTATCCTTTAAAAAGAACAATTATTAAAGTTATTATGGTTTAAAACTGTTTTGCTTTAGACACCTGACCCCCTCTAGATTTCAAAATTTCGCACCCTGGGTCGACCCCCTTTAAAAGCTAGGGGGAGTCCGGACCTCCCTGGGACGTGGGACCCCCCTCCTAGAATTCAAAATTCGATTTACCCCGGGTAACCACCCCCCCCCCCAGCTTCCCCAACCGTTGTCACCTATGCCTATGACTATACCTTCTAATTTATTCCGGTACAAGGAGACAGTTATGGAACGTTGAAAAGCATCTGTATTGCTGGCCAGGGCTGCTTTTGTGTATAATGATAAAAATTCTAGATCACAGATTCTCTTTTAACGTTTGGGATACAAGACGATTCCACAAACGTACTCGTGGCAGTAATGGACGATGAAAAAGGAAGGAAAATGGGTAAAATCGCCAAGAAAATAAAAGGAAAACCTGCGAAATTATCCCATCTCGCCAATATTTCTAACTATGATCTGATAAAAAAGGTATAACACGACTACTTTCTGTCTTTAATATTCCAAATTCTGCTTTAAATGTATCTAAATTTAAAAATTTTATTTAACTAACTAACGCTTCACTAACTACAACTAACGCTTTTATTTCGCTGTCACTTACATTGCTTTACAGCTTATTTAAACAAACTTTAATGCAAAAGAAGAAATTGGTTAATTTTATAATTTACACACCAAAATGAAACCTGTCTTGTCGAGAAGGAAACCAAGTTTCAAAACGTATATAATAAAATGCTCTCTATTTGGTTTTACTTTTTGCAAAATTTTTTACCAATACGTTAATTTTTAATCTTTAATTCTTTTCTAACCAACTTCAAATTATTATTTTATTTATTATACCGTCAGTACTATACACATTAATACAAATTTTTAATAAAGTTAATTTGCCTTTAGGTGTATCACGTAAAAGACCCTGATCTAAATAAAGGAACTATTTTGGACGCGATTGTTACACGGATTGTTTGCAAAGACTACGTCGCCTAAATATATCAATTCATTTGGTAAGGGGTTGGATTCGTTGGTAACACAAAAAATTTCGAAACTGGCGAGACGTATATACTCCGGAGACCCCTCCTTTTTAATTTTGCGGGGTTCCAGAACTAAAAACGTTACGAATGGAGATGGAGCGCTTGGGATAGAACCTGAAGATTTTTTTTTTTGAACCACCCCCATCCAAATTTTGACGGTAACAGGCTGGAACCAGAAGAGTTATGGGACGTTAGAGCTTGGTACTAAAGAGCCGGAAAAACGAGGGCCTAAGAGCCAACCAGCCAGAACGAAAGGGAAAAAAGAGCCAAATGAGAAATAATCTTCAAAAACAAAAGAGCCTAGAGATCAGAGAGTTGGTCTTTAGAGCATTTGACGGCGCTTTGTTTTTTAATAACGTTATAAGACGTAATTTTCTAAATAAACACATTAGTGGAAAGTTTAGAGACAAATTTTATTTTTTAATTACTTAAGCAAGTTTGCTTTTGCAGCACATTACAATAAACTTTAGAACTAAATTTAATTTTATTAAGTTTTTTAAATCACACCAAAGTTTATGCGGTTTTTACGAATAATTCGTTTTCTTAATAATTCATAGATCTATAAATTTTTTTGATTGTATTTCTTATTGGGCTAATAAAATAAAAGTCAAAAAAATTTTTTGTAAAATTATTTTTTTTTAAAACTTATTTAAACGCTAAAAATACATATAGAATAATTTTAATTGTATTTCAAGCTTTAATAAACTTCAAATCACTTATTTAAAAAGCAGAGCTCCGGAACTCCTACCGCTTTAAATGGTCGGAGCTCCGGAGCATGATATTGGAGGTTAGGAACATCACTCTTATAATTGTGTTGAATATTTGAAACTTTGTAATTTTTTCTAAACTCATATTTGAAACTTTGTAATTTTTTCTAAACTCAATTTTGGAGAAAATTGACTTTATTGTGTGGCATAGTTTAACAAACACGCCTAAAGAGTTTTTCTTCTGAACACATGATTATTTTATATATTATTCTTCTTATAATTTGGTGTGTGAAGTAAATAGACGAATTAAGAAATTTAGATACCTCAAAGATGTCTCTATTGGCTAAAATTTAAATATGTAAGCATAAAAAGCACCAAAAAACCAAACGTAGCCATTCTGTCGGTCGTCGCGAAACACTTTTAGTATTACACATAAGCAGAAAGAAAGATTGCTTAATTAGAATAAAATTTGTTATTTTAAAGCATGGAAAATGAAATTTTGTCGCAAATGTGTGACAAATTAAAGTTTAAAAATAATTAAAAAAAAGTATATCAAAGCTTAAAACATTCGAATTTATATATAAAAGTTATTTTATTCACGATTTCTTTACGTTTGGCTTTTTAGTCCCTCGTACGATGTGGATTTACGCATGTAAACGTTATTTCTAAATATTTCTGTCCGTTTTGGCTCTTTGGACACTATGTGTCTCCCCTTTGGGCTCTTTGGTACCCAGCTCGAAGGTCCCGCCATTTCCTTCTAATCTCTTTGCTTTTCTTCATTGGCTCTAATGTGGCCTTGTTTGTGGCTCTTTGGTCCCAATAAGTGCGGCACTTGGGTCCCAAAATTGTGGCTCTTTAGTACCTGTGGCTCTTCCGTCTCCAAATCATTTTGAGGGTTCGGTTATACCCCCATCCCAAAAAAAATCTGCGGGGCTGCCCACCTATAAAAAAGAGCAACTAAATAGATTTAAATAAGTTGAATATTTTTGTTAGTTTTTAATGGGTACGATAGGACACACAAATAAATTATTTATAAGTAAATTTAAGTTTATTTTTCCAGGTTTCCTGTTCTCTCACTCTTTAGTTATGACATGCTAATAAGTGTAAAATTGTTATTAAAAATGTTTTACTGGCTCGTAAAGTTCCTATTTTCTTAAAGAGATGATATCAGATGTTTGATTTAATGGAACGCTTTTGTGTTGTTGCTTTTCACTTAGTATTTTGTTAGCAATTTCTTGCTCTGTTGTTCTTTTTGCTTCAAAAACAAGATATTAAGACATAAGCTAAGTGTTGTTGTTTTTTTTTTGTTTTATTGCACGGTTATTTTATCTTTCTCTCGTAACTCCTGTTTGATATATGCATTAATCTTAGGTTTTATAGTAAAAACAAGCTTGATTTGCGTGTTCTAATTGGCGCATATTTTATGATATTTTTTGTGAGGAAAATTTTTTAATGCAGCTATCATTTATGAAAAAGTTTTTAAAAAAATTAAAAAAAATGTTCTGCTAAATCCACCAAAGTCACGCAAGGAATGATTTGCATACGGTTTGATTGAAAAGGGCGAAACTGTCGAAGCACCTTAATGTTTTTTGTTGGAAAACAACGCAAAAAACTGCTGAGCATACTATTACTAAAATAAACATCATACGCAACGACCAATCAATTGCATGCCAATTATGCTTATGCAAATTATCTCTTACGTGACTTTAGTTGATTATGGTATTTTAGTCACATCGTTTCGTATTTAGCCATGTTTTTTGCTAAAATATATTAACGATGCCAATCCGAGTTAAACATAAATTATGAAAATCCTACAGTTTAGATTTTTATTTCTGTGTGCAAAGTACAATACAAATTGTTTGGTAACTTCATTACTAATGTGTGGTATTTACTAATTTATTTTTACCAGTTAAATAAGCAAACTTTTGTTAAAAGTTTAATATTAAAAGAGACTGAACAGTTGCTTTATTTATTTTTATACCATATTTAATGTTTTACATAATAAAAATTTTTTTTGTGAAACTTTAAAGATTCCTTCCCGACTAAAATCCTATTGTGTATTTTTCTTGTTGTACTTTCAAAACAACCATAAATACGTTACGTTTTTTATGAAAAATGTTCGTTTGTGACACGCACAGTACGGTTGTTTATGGAAATCTAATCACTATTGGAAGTTTGTGAAAAATAGTCTTTTTTTTGTAGACTTGAGCTGAGCTTAGTAGTGAGTTTGTATATCATTATCATTGTAACCTTTTCGTTTGTATCCATGCTTGCTGGAAAATTTATTGGTTTTTTTATGTCCTCATTATAGTTTCCGAATATACCTCCACCCCGGTGATTTTGATGCATGCAGGGGGTAGTAATATTGTGTTTATGGAAGCAGGTACGAGTAATAAAAACTGAAGCGAAGAAGGCAGCTCTTGTGATAAAAAAGGAAGGACAAAACGGACAAAGCCGTGAGAAATAAATGATTTCGTTTGTGGAGGGTTATATATATATCCAGGGCTTATTAGTTAGGATTTTTGCCAAAGGTATATACGTAAATAAAACATTAAAGTGTCCCTCCACTTTTCACTAAAAAGTTAATTGACAAAATTCGGTTTAAATGAAGATAATTAAAGTAAAAAAACTTCAAAATATCCCTTCACCAATTTGTAGAATTTTTGTACAAAAAACATCTATTATTCGTGATGATGAATCCGTTTTTTCCTGGCGAATTTGCCGATCTAGATTTTAAATTGGGGTTTAGTTTCTAAGTATTAATATAATATATCCCGGTTTCAGAATTTTTATGTGTATACGGTTAAAAAGGCAAAAAAGACGTCTGAACAAAAGTAACGTGTATTCGTGACGTGATGAAAAAAATGAGTGATTATATCTCGACAATTGATAAGGTAATTAAAGAATTTTTTATCAATGTCTAACAAGGAATCCTGGCTACGAATTTTTATGACTTTTCATTGAAAAGATTTCATCATTCAAATTTTTAACCGTTGTATAACTTCTGTATTTGTAAAGAGAGTATATGTATAATAAAAATTACAAATCAAATTTGATGCTTTAGTGCTCTCTTTACCGCTCGTGAAAATACTCCGCTATTTTGCTATTGTGCGTATTTTTTGTATGAATTACAAAAGGTTGTATTTTGTTTTGTCAATTATCTAAAGGTTTGTGATGTTCCCTATACCCGTAACCCTTATTTTTAAGACAGTTTAAAATAGAATAAGTTTTTTTGTC
The DNA here is from genome assembly GCA_030248175.1 of Microlaimidae sp. YZB2_3. Taxonomy (NCBI): domain Eukaryota; kingdom Metazoa; phylum Nematoda; class Chromadorea; order Desmodorida; family Microlaimidae; species Microlaimidae sp. YZB2_3. The sequence continues at coordinate 6,919 of JASAMX010011513.1, read as the reverse complement.
AAAAATAAACAAAAAAAGCAAATAATACGTTAATAATGTGTTAATTTTGTACTAAATTATCTCATATACTTCAATTTAATTCATAACTTTACTCATATTTTATTTTAATTAAAAAAAGTAACAATTTTGAAAACATGTGAACCGCGTTAATATTAACTTTTTAAATTTGACAAAAATAACGTAAAAACGTATTTCAAAGTTGAATAACTGTACATTATTTAAATGGTATAGGTAAAGTTCGGGGGCTCTATATTTGGGGTAGGAACATCACTTGTGGTGTGGAAATAAATTTTCTTGGTTTTACGTACCACCATTAAATTTTAAACTTGAAATGAACAGGTGTATTATTCATCGTTTTTCTTATTTTTAAAAATATTTATAAATTTGTATTGTAAATCTTGCCCAAAAGATATAAATCTCTTTTTATATTAAAGTGATAAGATAATACAATTATGGTTTTAACTTGTTACGATAACAAAAATTAAATCGTTTCGTTTCAATTATTTTTTGTGCCAATTCTAAGATTCATGATGGAATTTCAGTACTATATAAGTTTTAAGGACGTGTGTTTTTGCGTTTATAATTTTTTAAAACCAGTTAATTTAATTGTTTTATTGCTTTAGTGAAAGCAAACTACATATCGAATGAAAATATTTCAACATTAACTTGGACAGCAAAAATATGTTAATTTTTGTAATCAACATTGGGTGATATGCTCAAGGGTTAATCGGACTGAAAGTTAATAAGATAATAGATAGGTGATTTTCGCCAGACAGTCAACATGCTATTGTAGCAGTGTCGATTGGATAATCTAGCTTCACAGATCTAAAATAAGATTGGAGATTAGCAAACAAAAACTGTAAAAATCTTTAACCATCCTCGGAGGGGGTTTTTAAAACCTTTCGATTAAACCTCGAGCATTACCCTTTATTTAAAAAAAAATACACAACTTTTTTGGAACACATTAAATTTAATAGAAAGCTAGCTGCTTTTAAATATTATAATTGCAATAATATTTTCTTCATAAAAATTCATATGTCGGTATGAGCGTCACTATGGTCTAACTTTAAAAATTAAAAGCATTTTATTAAATAACTGGTTAATTTTAGAGATTTTAGTGCTTAAAGTCTTTAAAATGACAACATTCTCTCTTTTAAACTTTGCTCAAATAAACTATTTAAACTACAAAATATTTAATTAACATAAAAATACTTAATATTTTATTTTTGACTATAATTTTATTGATAATATTGCTTGTTTTGGACTTGTTTTTTTACATCTCACATCCATTTTAAACTTACGTCCATACCTGCAGGATTTTTTATACGTAAAAAATTTATGCGATTATTTTCATTAAAGTTCTATGTGGCAGTTAAATTAAATAGCTTTTACTCTTTGTATATTTTTAAAAAATGCTGCTGTTTTTAAGCTTTGTAAAATATAAAAGTGTTGTAAATTCAGTTTTATGTAGATATTGTTCGCAATATTTACGTATGATTACAGGATAATTTTGACCTTTAAAAATACAAATATATTTTTTAAACTATTTTGGTTAACGTTCAAAAATGTTCAACTAGGTATTATGTGGGTTGATCATTTTTGATTTTTGAAGGGCTTTGATTAAACTTAAGCTCAAAACTGCAGCAAAAACAGGAATGAAATTGTTTATTCTATTATTTTACCAGTTAATACTTGGGATAATTCATATTTGGAATTTATTACTGCCGTGTGATCTCTGTAAAAGTGACTGCCATGTCATTTTTTGGTTAATCATACGTAATGCTAAAAACATAAATTTAAATGCAATAAAGTTTTAATAAGACGGAATTAAATAACATAAACATAATATCACATTATCACTTATCAAAGCTTGAACATTAGCAAAAAAAATCAAGCACCTGTGTTTGCCTTTGGACTTGTTTCTCAGAACTAGGCAACTTATTTATAATGTTTTTAACTGTGGTATCAACAATAGATTTTATTTTGTGAAAAATTTTATACTCCTTCCAAGACCCAAAGAACAAACCTCCAAAAAAAACTGGGAAAAATTCAAAAGAGGCATTTGGAAAGTCAAAAAACCATACTTTTGAATTTTATTTTTTTAAGACTTGACAAAGTGTACCAATAAAAACCTGACGGGCTACTACATAGCTGACAGTCTTTACCGTCTGTTCCCTTATTCTTAATAGAGTATTAATATAATATCAAATATAAATAAAATATTAAACCACATTATTAAATTCTTCAGATTTTAAAGCTGTTCACACTAGAATGACCATTCGTTTAGCGCGCGTTTAAATCGTTACATCGTCGATGTTGTTTGAACGCGTTCTTTTCACTCGGGTGTAAATAGGCTTTATAGTGCTCCAACTGGGGCGATACGTATAGAAATCTATAAATTTCCAACCATTGTGAGATTGGTTCATATCGGTGCCGCCAAGTTTCCGTATTTTGAGTGGTTACTGCGTGCCCCTCATATATTTTGCACAAAAAATAAAGCTACCATATATGTTTTCCCAGTTTCTATCGACTAACGTTCAAAACAACTAATTTTGTATTTTTTTTTACAAATAAACTGCGATGCGTCCAAAATTTTTTCAAGTCCACATTAAAAAAGTGCACACATAAGCTTTACATTTTCTAGTATGTATATAATATCATGTAGCGTGTTTTGTAATTTTCTTTTGAAAACTCTGAACCAAGATTAATCGTGGGGGACCTGGACAATTCGCTCCAGGGACCATTCGTTCCCTGGACATTTCGCTCCCGGCATTTGTTACAAACGCAAGTTTTATTCCACAATTTTTATTAGGGAGAATTCGCTCCTTGGACATTTCGCTTCCTAGACAATTTGCTCCCTGGGGCCTATTTTATAAAAATTGCTTGTAATTAATTTACAGCTGTAAATTAATAAACGCATATTTTTCTTTTGTATTTTTAATTAAAAAGTATATTAAAGAATTTGCGTTTAGAATTTAAAAAAATACATGTCTGTAAATTCCACAGTTACGTACGTATTTTTTAATTAATAAAATAAGAAGAAATTAAATGCGTTTATTAATTTACAATTACAGAAATCTTTATGAAATAGTCCCCTGGACAATTCGCTCCCTAGACCTATAGCTCTCTTTAGAATTCAGTCGTTCTTTGAGAATATGAATTTAAAAAAATCGTAGGTGGCCGATTTACTCTCGTTATTTCTTATAACCGTAATTTTCAAAAAGCATATTTTGTTTGGGACATAATTTTTAATAGGTTTTTATCACAATTTTTTCGCTGAATATAAAATTCAATGACGATTATTTTTTTTTTGAAAAATGTGGTATTTTTTGGAATTTTACATTAACGATTTGGTGAAAATAAGCTTGTTTTTTTAGAAAACGAGTCCAATATAACACAGTTATGGACAAATATTATTATGGTGTCCGGAAAAAATACTTTTTGCAAAAAATATTCGAAAAAAAATATTTTCTTTTAAAATTATTCGCCATTTTTAAAAAAAAGTTTACACTTTTTCAAGGTTTTTTTATGTTTTTTCAGTTTGATTTTAAGGTTTCGCTTTGGCTTAGGGAAAACAAAGTTTTTTTGTTTTGAATTTAAAAGTGTTTCTAAAGTTATTCTTGCCGAAGGGTAGTGCATTTAATTTCGGCACTTTTTCGTTTTCTCAATGTAACTGTTTACTGTATGGCCCGATTTTCATGTTTCATAGTTCATTATTAAGCTTTCACGATACTGCGTTGCGTCACAAAAAGTTTCACTGTACGAAAGTTGTTTTTTTACTTAATTAAATTAGTTTTTTTTAAAAAATGGAAAATTGCCTGAAATTAAATATGTGCATTTAATTTCGGCACTTTACAAACAATCGATTGTTTCTCAGTCAAAAAATCATCATTTTCAAAAATTTAAAAGCCTATCATTATCTCCAGACAGTTTTCTTTAATTTAAGTTTTTACTTGTTGTTCAACGTGTAACTGGCAAAAAGTTACAGCTAAAATAATAAATGGTATCAAAATGAGGAAAATTTGGGAAAAAAGTGCATTTAATTTCGGCACTTTTTAAAAAGACCCCCTTAATCGAGTTTAAGTGCAGTGCTATGACTCCTAAACATTTCAACGTTGTCTTTTATCTATTTACAACTACAATTTAACACCCGACTACTTAATTCAACCCGTTTTTACCTACAGCAATATGTGTGCCGAAATTACACTATTTTATTTTATAACGATTGCTCACCACAGACGCAACGTAGAACAACGGGGACTAAAAATTCGGAAAATAGACTAAATTTTACCAGGGCAGTTTAATTTTTAAACCAATTTATTGCGTAATCATGAAATGCCCATGTTTTAAAAACGAGTAACAATTTTATTTTTTATAAATCACACACTTTCACATGAAAATATCATAACATAACAAATAAAAAGCTCACGACAGTTATCTACACATAATTAGCTCTCATTTGAGCTATCAAACGTCGTATTCCGTCCAGGATTACTAAAGATATAGTCCAAAATCAAAAATGCCCGATTTGGAAAAGTGCCGAAATTAAATGCACTACCCTTATGTAGTGTGTACTTCTTCCTAGCTCCTTTATTAATAAACTTTGAACAAACAAAGGTACTTTTTTGTTTTAAATTAATGTAACACTAATTTTTTAAGCTAGACTAAAAGGAGACACATCAATCGATATTAAATAAAAACAAAGCGCAAAACATCAAAATACTTGCTAAACATTAATTTTGGTTTATGGTTATTTAATGTATGGTGTTTTTCACAAATTTCCTAACAGCAGAAAATTTATACGAAGGTTATATATAAAGAAGCGAAATTTTTTTATACGTTTATCGTATTTCGCTTTTTTTAAAGAAAATTTTGATTTCTAAATGATAATACCAGAATTACAGCGAACAAAATGTAAAACCTGTAGTAAACAATTTTTTTTAAAATGGCACCATTCGCTTAATATTTTTCGGAATTGAAAATTAAAAAATAAACTCAAACTTAGAATTTTAACCAAATTTTAAATCAGAAATTCAATGCAGGAAAAAAATTCTCCCAAGACAAGTAAGTTTTATAGAAATTACGCTTATAAAAAACCTTACGAACTAGGAATGAAAATTAAAGAAATACAAACTCAAGAAAATGAGTTGTGCAGGGGGTCCGGCACAAAAGAGTCCCGGCACAAAAGAGTCCTGAAAAAAATCGCAGCTGGCACAAAAGAGTCCTGGTACAAAAGAGTCCTGGCACAAAAGAGTCCTGGAGAAAATGCGTTCATGTGCCCAAGCGCTGCGAGCGCTGAGGTCGGCACAAAAGAGTCCTGGCATAAAATCAATTTTTCACAGCTAACATACAATGTTCACACCTTAGCTGTCTTCCAGTTTTTTATTTGTTTTTTTAATAAGCCTTTTAAGAGGTTGTGTGAAGAATTTCGCGGGTAAAAAATTAATGTTTTCAAGTATTTTTATTATTTAGTTATTAAAACACTTAATGCTTTGTAAGACGTTTAAAAAATAAGAAAAAATCATTGATGATCATAAATTACTAAACTTACCCACGTTCTTAAATTATAGTTGCAGCAGTGTCGTGGGGCTACATTGTTGTGTGGCGCTTAGGCACCTCTAATGATTGCAATTATATTTTTAAACTAAAAAATCAGCAGAAGAATAAGATGAACATGAATTACAAATTTTATTTCATCCACGTTCTCTGATTAAAGTTGGTGCGGTGCCTCGGAGTTAAATCGCCATATAAACAATAAAAGAATATCGATTTTAAGATATGAGCGTTAAATAAAACTAAAATAAGTAGTAGAAGATGAACATGAATTACAAAATTTTCCCAACTAAGTTGATTAATTATAGTTGGCGCGGTGCTGTGGAGCTAAACTGCCGCGGGGCTTTCCGCGCCACCGATAATTGCAATTATTATTTTATTTTTTTTTGAAATAAAACTTTAAACTTAATTTTTTCATCAATAAATCAAGAATTAACATGCCGTTTTCGCCGGTTGAAGTAGATCGAGCTGTGCAGTTTCCGCCACCAATAGCAACTAAGCACAGACGTCTGCTGTTATTGTGCAGTTTCTATGAGGAGCTGTCGGCTGTCTGCTCTGTACAATCTTTATTGTTGCCAAAAGGCTATTATTGTGCGGTTAGAAGTTTTCATTTAGCTACTTTTCAATTTATTATTTTGATCAATAAATCGATAACAAGGACTTAAATGAAAAAAGTGGCTTCTAAGAAAGTTGCGTAATTTTTTTATCGTTCCAATGAACCTATGTTTATTTTTTATCAATCAGTAACGAAGGAGGAATATCGATTTTAAGAAATGAGCGTTAGAATAATGATAATAACAAGAAGAAGAAGGAAATGAACATGAATTTAAAAATTTTTTAGCTAAAAATCTTTTAAATTAACAGTTCATCGTTACTTTGACAAAAAGTCACAATCAGTATAAAATCAACGTGATTCTGACTCATTTTGTTTGAATTATTTGTGTCTTAAGATATAAAAAGAGTTACAGTTACGAGTATTTTACGACGCTTTTGACTCATTGTGTCAGAGTGACGACGTATTGAAATACGTCATAAACTGGAGGACAGCTGAGGTGTGAAAATTGTATGAGAGCTGTGAAAAATTGATTTTATGCCAGGACTCTTTTGTGCCGACTTCAGCGCTCGAAGCGCTTGGGCGCATGAACGCATTTTCTTCAGGACTCTTTTGTGCCGGGACTCTTTTGAAGGTGAGCCGTGCAGGGAGCGAACTGTGCATAGGAAGCGAATTTCTCAGGAAGCGAATTGTCCACAATGAACTGTTTTGTAAAAATTGGGTTTATCCGGGCGCGAATTGGGCAGGGAGCGAATTTTCCAGGGAGCGAATCGTCCTAATAAATATATAGGACTACAGTGTTTTTTATTTTGT
>JASAMX010011510.1:0-42902 GCA_030248175.1 Microlaimidae sp. YZB2_3 | reverse complement strand
CAAAGACACTGATGAGGACACGCCTATCAGTGAGGGCTGCTCTGTGAAGGATTTCAAGAAGATAGCTAGTTACCTAAGCATTGCCAGTGGGTGCCTACTTTATGGGTCTCGGGTAGTAATCCCTGTGTCATTGCAATGACAAGTCTTGGAGCTGCTTCATTTGGGACATTTTGGCATGCAGCGTATGAAGCAGCTTGCACGCACTGCAGTCTACTGGCCAAGAATTGATGCTGACATCATGGAAGCATGTCGTCTATGCACCTCTTGTGCAGAACATCAAAACAAGCCATCAAAACCTGCAGTTCACCCCTGGATGCTACCAGAAAAACCGTGGAGCCGACTACACATTGACCATGCTGTTAATTTTATGGGAAACAACTTGGTGGTCATGATTGATGCTTACTCCAAGTATCCCTGCATACATGCGACAAGTTCAACTTCTACAAAAGCTACTACCAACCTGCTGGAAGAGGACTTTGCTCATTTTGGTTACCCTCATACCATTGTCTCAGACAATGCTTCTACCTTCACATCTGAAGAGTTCCAGCAGTGGTGCAGGGAACGAGGAATTGTACACTTAACAGGTGCGCCATATCACCCTGCTACAAATGGAGCTGCTGAACGCCTAGTTCAATCTTTCAAGCAGGCTCTAAAGAAATCATCTTTGGCACCAAGGATGGCACTGCAAGAATTCTTGCAACATTACAGGCGCACACCTTTGCCTACTGGATTTTCACCCAGTGAATTGCTAAATGGACGTCAAATCCGCTGCAAGATTGATGTCCTACTGCCTTCACCTCCACACTTGGCTCAAGGAAAGCAAGCCCAGTTGGCCACAAAGTTCCAAATGAAGGAAAATTCTTCAGCGCAGATTGCTAAGATGTGGTCCTATTCTGTAGGAACACCTTGCTATGCCTTGTACTGTGGTCCAAAACGTGAAAAGGATCCACGTTGGCTACCTGCTGTGGTCACAAAAGTTTTTGGATCAAGAAGCGTTAATGTCAAGGTTTGCCCCCGTGGTCCAACTTGGCGCAGACACCTGGAACAACTCCGACCTCGCTATGGAGTTCATGAAGATGAGGATCCTGGAGAAGCCCCTGTGCAAAAGAATAAAACTGCATACACTTCAATTCCAGAGCTAAAAGACTTGGAGTATAATGAACTGCCAGCAGCTAACGAAAAGAGGAATCCACGCCTACCAACTGGAGATGAATATGGGATTCACAACCCTCGCCGCTCCAAACGAAATCAGAAGCAGAAGACTAAGACTTGCTGTAATTAGACTGATCGCCTTTGGTGGGATAACCTCAGGCTGGCAGGGAGGTGTTAAGGTACTTTACAAACTGCTAATACTTTGATATAAACTACAGTGATAAAATTATTTAAGTAAAATGTTTTCCTACGATTGTATGTAGAACCTTCTAGAACATTCTGGAAAGTAAGGTCATATTACCTAATGCTCATTGGCTAAGAACTTTCTAGAAACTTCTGGAAGCATGCTTTGCTGGTATATAAATGGAGCCTGTTAGCTCCTGATTATTGTTGTGTATATTTGCCTTTCTTTGTGCTTTGTCATTACTGCTCTGGCTGTACTATACTACTGCTTTGCTTTGTGCTACTTGCTACTGCTGCTGTTTATCTGTTCCTCTTAGCAAATAAACTACTGTTGTGGAATCCTTTTGTGTACATCGCCACTGAAAACACAACAAACTGTGACTCATTTGAGTGGAAATATAAATTACGTTCGTTTTTACAAATCCTCCTTTACAACTATTTATTTACTTGCACTTTTTATCCAAGCATTCTCCAGTCGATTTGTTCAGGGTTAGCACCCAACGGTAATTTTGCTGAGAGTTTTTATTGCTCTGGTGAGGTGTTGTACCGGAAAATTTTTGACTGGTCTGCGGCGACAAATTAATTGAGTTTTTACTTAGAGAACGGTTAATTGCCTAAAAATAAACATTTGTAATGAAGACTTTTAATAAAAAAATAGCCATAATAAGTACAGACAATCTTTTCATTAAAAAAGTTTTATAATAGCAAAAAAATGTTTATTGAAGCTTTATCTCCTTTGCATTTTAATAGCAAAAAGAAAACTATTAATTTAGTTAGCAAGTTAGTTAAATTTATTAATTAAGTTAGTTAGCACGCAAGTTTTTATCTGAAGCATAAGGAATGTTTAACTTTAATAATACACACATTAATTAATTAGAAATATTCATCAAAGCTGTAGGGCTCCAAATTTTATGGAGAATCACGACGGTTAATTCAATGCACACAAAGGTCTCAAGAAGAATTAAAAATATTTTGTATGAGACCGAAAAAAATGAGGAAAAAATGCACAACCAGCTATTTTTTAAAAATTATTATATGTTTATTTTATTTTCGTGTACTATGATCGTTTTTTTTTTTCATTAACTAACATCATATGCAAATTATTTTTAAATCTTGACGAGACCTTTGTGTACGTTGAATTAACCGCTCGTGACTCTCCATAGTTTCTAAACCACCGCGAGTTTCGAAACTCCGAAGCTACGGAGCTCCTCTATTTTTGCTACCAGTCTTAGTGTTGCCAATATGAATGTTAAAAGACTCAAACAGTTAGCCATTAAGAATTTGAAATACGTAAAAAAAACTTTTTCAACCAATGAAGGTTGAACAATCAATTTTTTCTGCGCCTTTTCCGCGGCACCTCAATGTATACGCCTCGTTTTATGAACCGACGTGTAAATCACGAATAGAAACACGTTAAAAACGTACAATTATACATATACGTTGATATTTTATTAGAATAAATCTTCTTTTTAAAGTGAAGACGATATACCTTTGGATTTTACCCTTGAATTTTACCTTTGGATTTACTAAAACGGTATAAACTAACCTTTTGGCTTTTTAGCTGAGATTTCTGAACGCTGGGTAGAAATCTTTTGACTTTTTGTGGTTTACTCAAAATAGAGCCATGTTGATGTACCCCATTTGGAGCTGAAGTTGAACAGTAACTGAACATACGTACTAAACTCGAATTAAATTAAACTTTTATGTTATTGTTTTAATTTTTTCTTCTAGATTTTAAACTATAGTAAAAAAAACAAATAAAAAGTAATTATTTAGTAAATAAAAAAAAAAACATTAATTTTGGAAAAATAAACCAACTGTCTGCCGAAAAAATACTGACAGTTTTTTTATTTTATCATGAGCTTTTTCTCATTTAATACGCAGCTGTAAATTATGTGTCCAGATGGGAATAATGTCGTCTTTTAACAGAAGAGGTAGCTTCCACGAAAATCGTGAGTTTTTATTTCTGGCTAGATTTCGAGACATCTCCGTGGGCAATTCCTTATTTAAAAACAGACTATGGGTTGACACTTCACGGTTAAATATGAAGCCAGTTTTTTATTTAGGTTTCAAATAAAAAAACCAAATCAAATAACATCTAGCAAGAAAACATAAAACTTAATTAATAATTTTCACGTATTCCTGCCTCTATTTTTTTTTTTTTGAAATAATGAAATAAGTTAGTAGTTCACTAAATTAAAATACTTATTTTTTAATTTGTTCAAAATGTCCAAATATCCACACAAAAAATTCCAGAAAGTCATTAATAATGCAAAAATTTTGATTATATTTTGCAGAAATATAGTTAAAATAGTAAATTTAGTTTGGCTAATTCTGCAAAATAAATAGACATATTTTCCAAAAAAGATGTCGGTACGTATTTTTTTAATTTCTTACCTGAGTGTTTCTTTTAATCAACTGTTACTGTTAATTTTCAACTAGAAACCAATGCTATATTTTGAAAATGTCTAGAATTTTTATTACTGCCTAATTTATAAATAAACTATTTTAATTTATTTCCGTTCTGATCAAGAAAAACAAACATGGTGAATTTTCAAAGTCACAAAACCCAAACTGACTCTACTTTTTTGGTACAGATATTATTTTTGATTAATTTGCAGGAAATTCACAAAATAAATAAAACAACATGAAAATTCGCATATTTCTCAATGAATAACTAGCTGTCTTTTTTTATTCGACGTACCTGACTATAATTTTTTTCACTTTTTTATAATTTTTATATTTTTTAACTTCTATTATTTTTTATAAATTTTATTTATTAAAACTGGACTTTCATGTAACGCTAACTTGAACCTGAAGACCACTCCTTGTCCAAATCTAACGCATAACTTTATTTTGGGTTTGTTTTCCTTTTATTTTTTTAATATATACAAATAAAATATAGACAACGAAATTCTAAACCCACAAACATTATATGCTCGTACTCAGGATCTTTACAGATAACAATGACAAAAATTACATGTATCTGCTTACATATATAAAGACTTAATGTTCTACCCAACAAAACAGGAGAAATTTTAAACTAAAATGGACCGAAAAATTGTAGACGGATCAGAGTTATTTTACTGGTATTTTGCTATAGTTCCAAGGGTTGAATTTTTGTTTAGTTTTCCCTTCTCTGGGTCTAAAATATTAATTCCTGTCCAAAAGACCGAGACCAAAAACTTCCACGTCAATTCGCCAATAACAAAAAGTTTTATTTAAGTGTTAATTCATATTAATTATTTCCTAATTGTTTCAAAGTGTTCTCCTGATTACCTTCCATACACGTATTAGAACAATATATATATAATTTAAAATTAGTAAAAAATTTACACAAGTTAATTTAATTTATCTAAATATAATGGAATCTAAGCAAGTTGGAAAACAAACCCACATATCTGATTTATTGTAGTTTTTGTCGTGAGCTATAGGTTGTCTTGAAATTAAAAAGTCGTGATGCCTATTCGCCGAACCTGATAAAATGTTTGGAAATTTTAAAACTGTTTTTATTTTACCCCATCGAGATCTTGTTGTATCATATGTTTGAAAAAAAAAAACTAAAGCTATATTTTAAAAGTATTAAAATTTAATTTAAGATGTTTGTTGTTTAAGTTCAGTAATTTTTGATCACCTCGGCATATAAAGAAATCTATAATGTCATATGGTTTTCATTATCACGTGATCAGATTTTGCTCCGTGGGAGAGGTTGTCGGAGGAGCTAAATATTCCCGCTATTAAGACGTCCCACCCTAATAAACTCATGGAACACATTTTTTTCATGATCGCGTTATTCTTACGCTGATTGGCTGCGCTCGTCGCTGTTCCGTGAAAGTGACGTGAGCAATCGTCAGTTTACCAGACATAGGGCGGAAAACAACGCTTCTAGCCCATTACTTACAAACATGATCTAATTAATTATATAAACTATCTAATATTGTATATTTTGTGATAATATATTCTATTTTCTGACTTAAATAATGATTTATCTAATAATTTAAGCTTGTTCTTAAATTACTACTGTTTGTTTTGATTCGCGATAAAGGGAGAGCACAGAAGTGACAATTGCTCACGTCACTTTCACGGAACGAGGCTCCACGAGCGCAGCCAATCAGCGTAAAAAATGGCGCGATTATGAAAAAGATCTCCTTAAAGATTATGACCCGCTCTGCGTTCATTGGTTGTCAAAAATTCAAATTCTGAATCCTTATTGGCTGACTTTTTAAGACCTTCTAACACTAAACAATTTCCGATTAAAAAGCGTGTTTGGGCCAGAGTGATTATCATATTCAATTTTCTATTTTGGATATTCAACTTGAATGTTATATTTTCTATAGGAATTACGACTGCTTTATAAAGCTGCTCAATTACAAAAAAATTGTAAATCAGTTAAAACAAAATAATATTCTGTGATTTTAGTTTAAATTTTTAAATTTAAGATTTCTTTGATTTTAAGAAAACAACTTTATGCCACTGCGGCAAAAATTCGTTACATGAACCACGTAATCAAACTAACCAGTTCTAAAGGCGTGAGCTTTTTTTGTGAAGCTCAACGGTATTATATAAATAATATTATATTCAAAATTTTTAGTTTATACTTAAAAAACAACAATTTTCATATGAAAAATATATTTTTTCTGATTCTAATTTTATAAAACATTCCTCTACACAGATTTTCCTCAAATCGGTGGTAAAAAATTAATGCGGATTCTGTTAAACATATGATTCATAGAAACTTTGATCTGGGTTGTTCGCATTTATTTTCTCGGTTTATTGCAAAGTCGTCTGTAAACATTTTGCTAAAATATAATTTATGATTATTTCAATAAACTAAGAATAGTAAAAACAAACAAAACAGTATAAAAATGCTCTCCGTTTTCAAATGAGATGTTCAATGTTTATAGTGGAGCCAAAATTTGGTCCACTGTTATTGGTAAATTACACAAAATGGTGTGAACTTACATCAAACATAGGCTGAAAGCAAGATATTTAAACCAACTGGGACAGGTCAAATAAAGACAAGCTCACCACCTGCTAAGTAAGAATGTTGTTAAAAACTGTTGTTAAAACCCCAAGAGCTCTGGACCCTCGGAGCTCCGCCTTATTTTTATAATAATTTTATGAATAATTGGTAACTAATTTCATGGATGATTTTTTTCTAAAATTTTTTCATTTAAATTTATTCCAAAACTTATTAAAAATAGTAAAAATAGTCCTAAAGATATAAAATAACTTAAAACACACTTTTAACTCTTAAAAGCTTTAAATGGCTCATTTAAAAGGCGGAGGTCCGGAGCTCCAGAGCTTTCTCCGTTTTGAACAGCCTGAACCCTGAACATGGTGTTGGAAAGTAGGAACATCAGTAACGCACAATGCAGGATGCGCACTGCACAATGTATTAAAACCCCGTAGCCCGTACATATGCGTTTAGACTTATGAACGATGCACAATGCATTATCGAACTTGAAATGACCTTTTAAGTTTTGTGGGAGCAGCAGCGCGCTTCGAAAAATTCCAAGGTATTTTTTTTAGCAAAGTACCTAGGTTGAAAGCTCCTCTGCTAAAAGCACCAAACAAATCATAAATAGTTTTAAACAAACGACTTTAAGTTTTATTATACATAACATTCAAAACATTTTTTTGTGTTTAAGAAAATTAAAATTAAGTTCTGTTTAAAATAATTGAAAAAAAAAACAATTTTAGCTTTTTTGCATTTCTTCAGCTTTCGATTTAACATTAAAATTTTAAAATTGTTTATTCCTCATTGTTAAACTTGATTTTTTTGCCATATTTGATGTAGATCAGCGATATTTTTAGTTTTTAGTTAGTTTTTGTCTTTTAACCTTTTTGTCTTTTTGTTTTTCAGATTTTTTATCTAAAAACCGCTGCAAATTTGCAAAAGGCTTTCTGCCAGTGCTGCTTAGTGTTTAAGTCCGCGTCCGCTTCGCAATCAGGGCCCAGATTAACACTGAGCAGTGGTGACACGGAATACCTTCGGCGGATTTGCAGCGGAAAGTATCCCAAAGGGTAAAGAAGAGAAATAAGAATTTTAAATCGCCTTTAAAAATATTTTCGGTAAAAAATTGATTTTGATGCATTGTGCGAAATATTGAACAAGTACTATTATGCATTTTGTATTGTGCATTATACATTATGCATTGTGTGTACGTATAAACGGGCTTTAATGATTTGACTTGACTTGATTTGACTTGACTTGACTAAAACTTTCTGATATTTTTAAAATTTTATATATTTCTTTTAATTAAAAGTGAATAATTGCTTATTTGGCTATTAAATACATTTGTATTATACATTTAAAGCACAAGTCCTTCGGGTTGAAATTAAGAGTTAACTCTCCGTTAGGAAGAAATAAAGAATAAACGCGCAAAATAGGACAAATAAGTTATATATTATTAAGTCAGCAGTTTTTCTATCCGTGATATTTGCACAAGAGTAGGGTGGTCACTCGACTATGCCGTTTTGTTACACCCTAAAAATAATTCATCATGAAATCATTTTTATTTAATTTCTTAATACTAACCCAATTCTACTCGTATGTAAATATAATTTTAAAGAAACATAAAATTATAATAATAACAAAATAACGGTGTAGATTCTTATCAAACGCACAATATAGATTTTTATCAAACAAAGCTGCTACTACCTGTAGAAACATTCACAGTGTATCCACCAATCTACAATAAACAGCAATCTACAGTTTCAACAAACAACGGTGAATATTTGGCAACATTATGTGACAAAATTCTCATCAAAGAAATTTACATTCGCATTTTCTTATTTCCTATTTCACCGTTAACTTGTTTATAACCAACGTTATTACTGTAAAAAAAAACTATTACGTTAATTTTTCCACTAATTATAGCTTATTATTCCACAAGTCCTCGTAGATTTTTTTACACGATGAAAAATCTACACTGTGAAACAACCTACGTTTAATTATAACAACTATCTGACAGACAGTTGGACATACTCTTCTCGAATGCACTCTTGATAAAACCAATAAAAGTTCGCGCCCATTATAAAACAATTTACTGCGTTATCATAAACTGTCATTATTAAATACAAATAAATACGCAAGTTTTTGCGCTTTAAAACGCGTAACGCTCTGAAAATTGAAATAACTCAGCAGAATATTGACGAATAAACTAGAAATTTTAAAATTAAATTAAAAATTCTTATTCGTTTGATGCTAAATATTTATATATTTACATAAGAAATTTCAAATACAAAAGCAATTATAATATCAAAAACCGTGAAAAATTTAACGCAAGGAAAAATTATTTAAAAAAATTGATCGCGTCATCCCGAGCATTTTAGATGCTTGGTTCAAACCGTGCGCAGTTGAGTCCGGAGGATTGGAACGCGACATGGCGGTCTGGGGCCTGTTTCATAAAAACCTTTGTAAATTCTCATTTTACAAATCTCCGCCTATTTTTTGTAAAATACACGATAAAGGTTTTTCGACTTTTAATCCAGGGGGAGCATCTCCGCGCACTGCTCTGCGCTGATTGGTCGCAGCCACGTCATTTCATCTCCGCTGACCGATCAATATTCGCCGTGTCGTATATCCTCTATTATGTAATTTACAAAAAATAGGCGGAGATTTGTAAAATGAAAATTTACAAACGTCTTTATGAAATAGGCCCCTGGTGACACTATTTCCGTGACACAACGGTGAGTATTTCGTTTTTGTTTTATAATTTTTATTGGGTACAAGTGCCATACATGCATTAATTATCGATTTAACCTATCCAAAAGTAAAATACACATATAAAGAACTTTTATACGTTAAATTAAATTTAACCTTATTTTTTTAAATACACAATTTATAAAAATGCCAAAACACAGTTTAGTTTGATTTTTAAGTTTTGTTTGAGCTTAGGATAACTAAATTGAAACAAAACTAAGTTTAAATTAGCTTTTAAAGCCAAATAAAAAATAGACTATTTCGACATAAGGCGTTTTACACAGTAAAATTCCAATACACATTAGGCCGAAAGTTGAATTTAAAATAATATATAAATGAAAACTTCTATTAATTTTTGCAGTGTAAAATAACTTGTAAACACTAAAGAAAAAATATAAATTTGATTGGATTTGTAATAATGTAGTTATTAATGTTTAATTCTGGTAAAAATGCGAAACATAAAAAATAAAATTACGAAAGTAGGATTTTACTCGATAATCAAGGTCGGGAGTTTCGAATCCCAATGAACTTCTTTTTTCATTTTTTTTCCGGGACGTATAATTTATATTTTTTTCTTTAGTGGTAGATAGAATATAGCTGCATAATACTTACTTGGTGTTTTTTTTGGAAAAATTATTTTCCGGAAGATTATTTACATATAAAATCCACAACAATAATGAAAAACAATATTTCGTGAAGGATTTTTAATTAAAAAATCAACCATACTATTATATTAAAAGAAATTAAACGATAGACAAGAAGCTTTTTACATTACAGACTTTGGTTTTAATTTTTTTGTGTCTATAGCAAAATATCTACATCACAAATTTAGTATCTACATCAATCACTAGCAGATCTATTTTCTTTCTTATTTTATTAATACCAATCAATAATCAATTAATTGATTTTTTTAAAATATCTAAAAAGATCTGTTTTTTATTAAATTCAATTTTAATAAGTTTAAATGAAATTTTGATAAGTTTAAATTACCGGTACAAAAAATGAAAAAGGAACTTCATTGGGATTCGAAATCCTGACCTTGCAGTCTAAAGCCGACCGCCACAAACCACTAGACCACCAGACCATCCGATGAAATAGAGTAAAATCCTACTTATATATTCGGTGCTCGGTATGATCGTAAATTTATTTTTTATGTTCGCATTTTTACCAAATTAAACATTAATAATTACATTATTACAAATCCAATCAAATTTAAATTTTGCCTTTAGTGTTTACACGTTATTTTACACTGCAAAATTAATAGAATTTTTCATTTAAATATTATTTTAATTTCAACTTTCGGCCTAATGTGTATCGGAATTTTACTGTGTAAAACGCCTTATGTCGAAATAGTCTATTGTTGCCATGTTTTAGGTGGTTCATTTGACCATCAATTTTTTTAAATTTTTCAGATATTTTTAAATTTTTCAGACGTTTAGCAATGTAAAAATAAAGTTTTTGTATTTTGTTGCTTAATAAAAATTTTTTCTTAACAGTATAAATTGTACTTGCCAAAAATAGACGGTGAACGTGCAAGCAAGTAATAAACTGTCCCAAAAATCAGTTTGAGAATTCCATCTGATAGACATTAAATAAAAAACATCTTCATAGGTCAATTTTGACCTAGAAGAGGTCTCAATTTTGAGCATTAAAAAGTGATTAAACTATTATTTTAAAAAATAAGTGGCCAAAATAACATTTTTTTCAAAGTAAATTTTATGCTGAAAAAAAATTTGGTATAAAAATAAATATATTATTAATGTTTTCTCCAGGGGAGGGGGGTTAGATTTGAAATTCTTGGGGGGGTCAGGTGTAATAAAAAATTGGGAGGAGGGAGTAAAGAGTTCGCCCCCAAATTTTATTTAAAACAATTATAACTTGCCAAATAAAATCTGTATTACTTGAAATTCGGAACATAGATACAACTGACAACAGAGAATTGATTGATAATCACGATTTTGTGCTCTGAAAAATTGTGCGGTCGATCATGATGTATATGAAAATTTTATTCAAAACAATTATAACACAGCCAAATAAAATCTATGTGACCTGAAACTTGAAACATAGATAGAACTAACAACAGAGAATCGATTGATAATAACGATTTTGTGATCTGACAAATTGTGCGGTCGATCATGACGTATATGCAAATTTTATATAAAACAATTGTAACTGAAGAAAATCTATATGACTTAAAATTCTGAACATACATACAACTGACAACAGAGAATCAATTCATAATCACGATTGTTTGGTCTAACAAATTCTGCAAAAAATCATGATGTAGGATAACTGACTTAATTTCGACTACGCCTTAATTTCTGCCACGCCTTAATTTCGGCCACCAATTTAGGGTGTAGAAAATCAGCTTATTTTTAATACACAAAAGAACTAGCACAAAAGAAACTTGATGAATGTTGAATAAACTGTTTTTACAAAAGCTTTTTATTTGTGTTATTCTGCATTATCAACATTTTCATACAAAAAGTGATTTTTTTGTGATTTTATGGATTTTTGCTTTGTGTTTAAACTGCATCAAATTTAGAACAAAGCATTTTATAACTTTAAAATAACTTCTATTTAAAGCTCAAAGTTGTTAATTTTCATGTTTTGATATTTTTTTCCAAATTACTTTGAAATACGTTTAACTAACTGCGCATTTTAGGATTCCGTTAATTTCGGCCACCTTAAAATTCACGTGAGAGAACCTGTTTAACACTATTTGCACTATCGTATGTACGGGTGGGGTTTCATAACACATAATTTACCATGTTGTATTATGTAAATTATGAATAGACCGAAAGGAGTTTCTTAAAAATAATATAGAAACACAATAAAAAGTCAGGTTATTTTCTTGGCGGAGGGATGCAGTCATATACTGAATATAGTAAAAATCAATGTCAATGGAGTTTCCCCTACCCAAGTACCCAACCCACCAGTTACCACAATATAGAGTACCAATATTTCAAAAAGTTGTGAAAGTAAATTAAAACACGGTAAAAATGTCAGGTTATTTCTTTTGGCGGAGGGATACATTCATAAGAATTTCGTAGTAAACATCTGTGCGGGCTGGAGTAATCCAACTTCCAATTAACTAGGTTTGATATATCAAAAACCGGTAGATGAATTTCTCAAAGATTATTGAAATGCAGTAAAAAAACTCAGGTTATTTTCTTGGCGGAGGAATGCAGTCAAATATTAAACATCAAAGATAGGCAAGAAGTGGTTGGGAATTATACCACTCCTTAACTTTTTTTAACGTTTTGTTTATCCTTAAATTCGATGATTTTGGGTTATGTAATCGTTTTTTGTGTTTTAGGTTTTTGTTTTTGTTTTTTTAAAACCTAAAAGGTGGCCGAAATTAAGGCGGATTTTGTTTTTTTGTAATTTTTAGGTTAAAAATATAAAAAAACTTAATAGAGCGGAATAAAATTTTTACCAGGCTTTCTTTAAAGTTGGCTGGCTGTAACAAAAGCCATTTGATGTTGAAATATTTTTTCACACCAAAAAAAATTCAACAAAAAACACGTGTTATTAAAACTTGTGTTTTTTAAGGTTTTTACATAATTATTTAAAGTCTTGCTAATAGCTATAAAAGTTTGCAAACCGGAAAAAATTAAGTTATATGTACCAAGAACAATACCTAAGGATAAATTTTCAATTTTTTAGAATATTTATCGTTATTTATTTATTGTTCGTTTTAGCAATAGTTATAGCCAGTTTTTTCTAGGTGGCCGAAGTTAATGGCACACGCCTTAACTTCGGCCACTATAAAAACAAAGTTTAAACCTCCACTATTTTTTAAGTGTCACAGAAATTTTTAAATTTTGCACTGGAATAACAAAAATAGCTGTCGTTTGATTTTTAGACCGAATCCTGGCTCAATTAGAAGTGCTAGGAAAAACTTATCCAAAAAAATAAAAAAAGGTGGCCGAAATTAAGTCAGTTACCCTGTATGCAAATTTTATTTAAAACATTTACAACTCGGCTGAAAAAAATTTGTATGACTTGAAATTCAGGACATAAATAGATAGAACTTGTAATGGAGAATCGATTGGTAGCGATATTTTTTTATTTGACAGTTGTGTGGTAAGTTAAATGGAATTTACACTTAGCAAGCTTATCTTAAGTTTGCTGGTCTTTTAACGAACATATATACAACTGACAATGGAGAATCAATTGATAATCACGATTTTGTGATCTGAAAAATTGTGCGATCAATCATGACATATCAATCATTTAGTACACCACATACAAACATGGCATGATTTCAGATTATCAGAAATTAGTACTTAATCTTGTCAGGACAAGAGAAAGTACTAATTTCTGATAATCTGAAAAGCAAAAAAAAACAAAAAAACAACACTTCCAACAAAATACATATATTTTACTGATGAGTGCGAGTTAGGAGGCGTCTAAAATTCACGCACGAAACGCCAAAGGCGATAGATAGATCATGGGATTAAATTTAAATTCCCTTAATCTATCTGATTTGACAAGGCTCTTCTACTGAGCAAGTACTGATATCCAGAAAATCAACACCATGCTATGGTGCATATGGTTGCACAAAAGTTCTAGCTGTTCTGCTTGCTTACAGGCTTTGTTTTATATGATAGCTAACTCTGAAGCAAGCAGTAGCAAAGAACTTATTTTATCGCTTGTGGCCATGAACAAATGGTTTTGAATATGTAAAGTTAGCATGGTTATTTAAAGATGCTAAAACTTTCCATGTTCATTCTTGATGTTCTAATTGAAGAAGATCAACTGCTTTATATTTCTTTTTTAGCTCTTCAACATTATGAACAAACGGGTGTAAATATATTGAGACAATGCACTTGATTTTAAATGTGCCTTGCTTTATATATTTCGCCTTAGGTTCAATATCTTTTTGACCAAATATTCACAAAAACAAAAATACATTACAAGCACAATATAATAGGGATTATAAAAAACGCAACATTATAATAAGCTTAAGACTTAACGCATAAGCAAAAATGTCTCAAACTTTAAAAAAAGTTTTTGGTTTTTAAAAATACAGTTACTAAAGACAGTTTAATAGATAAGAAATACTATATATGCAAATTTCAAAGATAAACTTAACGGTCGCCGGTTACAAGACAAAACTTGAAATAGTTTTCATTTGTATTTAATCTGATATCCCAGAGTAGCCTATTTCATAAAGATTTTTGTAAATTTTCATTTGATAAATCTCAATCTATTTTTTGTAAATTACATGATAGAGAATATATGACACGGCGAATATTGATCCGTCAGCGGAGATGAAATGACGTGGCTTTGACCAATCAGTGCGGAGTAGTGCGCGGAAACGCTCCCCCTGGATTACAATCTAAACAACCTTTTTCATGTATTTCACAAAAAATAAGCGGAGATTTGTAAAATGAGAATATACAAAGGTTTTTATGAAACAGGACCCTGGGACCTATTTCATAAAGATTTTTGTAATTGTAAATTAATAAACGCATTTTATTTCTTCTTATTTTATTAATTAGAAACTACTCCGCGCTGATTGGTCGAAGCCACGTCATTTCATCTCCGCTGACGGATCAATATTCGTCGTGTCATATATTTCATGTAATTTTTTAAATTCTAAACGCAATTTTATTAATATACTTCTTAATTAAAAATTCAAAAGAAAAATATACGTTTATTAATTTACAGCTGTAATTTAATTACAAACATTTTTTTTTTTTGAAATAGGCCCCTGGGGCACATTTCATAAAGATTTTTCTTATTGTAAATTAATAAACGCATTTAATTTCTTCTTATTTTATTAATCAAAAATACGTACATAACTGTGGAATTTATGAAATTTACAGACATGTAATTTTTTAACTTCTAAACGCATTTTTACTAATATACTTTTTAATTAAAAATACAAAAGAAAAATATGCGTTTATTAATTTACAACTGTAAATTAATTACAAGCATTTTTTATGAAATAGGCCTCTGGTGAAAATAGACAATAGCATTTTTATTAAACTTTTGATATCTTTTATTTTGCTAAAGCAAAAATTGCTGTTTTGCAGTGTTGGCTTCATAGGTCGCACTATTGCAAAATAAAATTTGTTTTGTTTAGCAAACTAAAGTTTCATGATTGAGATTGAAAAACTTTCCAGGTGATCATATTTTGATAACGGTAAGATTGATTCAGGTGATAAAATATCAAAATATAGCTATAGGCAAAATACATGTGGCTAAGAACGTAGGGCGTGGTTTAATTTTCACCTTTTTTATAAAAAAACATCATTTTACCCGTTTTTAATGAAAACTTAAAAAATTCATTGCTAGTATAAAATTATTTTATATTAAATAGTTTTAGTTTACAAAACTCTATTGTATATGTATGCATTTTGTAATTAATACTTGTATTTTTGTTGAAATTTTGTTATGTTATACGTTTAAAATCGATTTTGGTTAAGATTATTTAGTGGCAAGTTGACATTTAACATTGCCGTGAAATACTTGCCGCCGTTTATTTTAATGGCACAGTGTAAAATGATTCATTTCAACTTGTTTCCGGCCAGTGGTTCCCATGCGCAAAAGAGAGCATTCTTACTGTAAAATTGCAAACTCATTTTGGATTTTACAAGCTCAAGTAAAGTTGGAAGCGCGCCCATACATGATTTCTGCTACCACTACGTTGATTAGTCGATTTAGAAGACGAAAAACAATTCTGAGCGATAATTGGAGAATACAAATAGGCAAGAGTCGCAGCTACGAGGAATTTACCTATAACATTTAATCAACCCTACCGTTTTAGCGACATGCGTCGGTACATGTTTTTTAGACATGCGTACAATGTTTTTTAGACATGCTTACATGTTTTTTAGACATGCGTACATGTTTTTCAGAGCCGTGAATAGGGAACTTGATGCTGACAAAAAATTTTTGGGAGCCGCAAACAACTAGAACTTGTCTAATGAGTCTAACAAAGAAAAAAAACGGTTTGCGCTTACAAATGTACATTTAGGCTTCACTTATGCTTAGGTATAGGTTCTAGCTATTTTTGTTTTTGGCTACAACTTCCCAACTTATGGCTTCAACTTCTCCACTTTCGGCTTCAAGTTCCTTATTTTTGGTTTCAAGTTCCAGATTTAACTTCCTCTGATCCATCAACCCAAAATTTTTTACTATTCTACTATTAACATCATAAACAAAAAGTAAAGCTACAATTTTTTTAGAATAAAATAAGCAAACTATATAAATAACTTAAACAAATATAACTAAATATATCAAATAACAAATTTTTCTTAAAAAATCTTTGAAAATTTAATTAAAGCGTATCGCCAGTTCATGGATGTCTTAATATTAAAAGAAATTTTGCGCTATTTTTACGTTTCTTTTTATTCCTTTTAAAGAAATCAATGAGGAAAATATTTGTGTTTTTTCAACCTTGTTGGAATTTGTTTATGCTGGACTAATTTTGTTCTTTATATCCAGAAAGCTTAAAAAAATTTATCTAATTAAAAAATATTTATCACTCCTCAAACTTATTTTAATTATATTTGTTTTCAAAGTTTATGCTTTTTTATAAAAAAATAACTTCGGAAAAAGTTGGATTTTTTGTTAAAATTAGTTTTTTTTGTAAAAATTTTGATAAATATTTAAAAAATGTAACTTTAAGTACATTCGATGTTACTACTTTTTGTTCAGTTTTTGTGTGACTGTTCTACCAAGTTTTCTAAAAATTTAAGTATGGTGTATATACATAATTTTTTAAATATATTTTTTTAACCACAATATAGATTTTTTATAGAAGTTTGCAGATTTTCTTTAGAGTCTTCTGTTCTTTGTTTACATAATTTTTTATGTCATTAAATTTCTTAAAATTATTTATAAAAATTGTGTTGTTCTTTGCTTATGTAAATCAAGAATAAAATTAGAAAATATCAAATGTGTTCATTTTTATTATAATTTTTTTAAAAGTTTTTAGCATCATATTTAAACTTATTTTTGCTAAGTTTTGGAACCCGTAGTTCGATATTGACTGGCGCTCTACAGAACCATTTGTTCAAAATGTATTGTTTCTCGTAAAACCATTTATGTAGAACGTTTTTTTTAAATTATGCGTTCTTAGAAAAAAAAGTTTGTATCTCTGCACCAGTGGATTTAGCGAAAAATTGGAACCTTTTTAGAATTAATTTTTATAAAAATTTTACTTATTAATTAGGAAAACGTGTTTATTTAAGTTTTTTGCCCGTAATTATTATGTGTATACAAACTATAGCGTAACATGATAATCTTATTTCAAATCTTAATGTTATATTTGTTTGTCAGTTTTATTTAATATATAACAATATATAAACAAATATGTACACGCTTTGAATCGTTAATTAAAAAATAACAACAAAAATAAACTAATATCAATATATCAGAGATTTGGAACTATATGGTCATTGAAAATCATTGTTACTCTGACATAAAAAGGCACAATCATTATAAAATCAACGTGACTCTGACTCATTTTGTTTACATTCTTTGTCTGTTAAGGCTGGTTCATACTTATGTAAAAACGTCCTTTGGACACAAAGTCTAAAGGACAAATACAGCGTTTAAACGTATGTAAAATCGTCCTTTGGACTTTGTCCAAAGGACGTTTTTACATAAGTATGAACCAGCCTTTAAAAGATAAAAATATTAACAGTTACAAGTATTTTATGACGTTTTTGACTCATTTTTTGACTCCCGCAAAAAAATCAAACCAAAGATAACCAAACTATTAAAACTAGATTGAAATCAATTTTTTCATATGTTGTTTTTTTTACTCAAAAGGTTTGGAACAGTCAGACATGCTTTTTCTAAACTATTTGCCCAAAATCTATTTATATCATTTTGGGTTTTTTCTTCATTTTAAATTAACCCGTTCCCGTTATTGCCTTTTCCTTGATTACAACCGTGAAACTTTTGTTTGACCTATGTTGTACTTAGGTCATACATAATTTTTGTGCATGAATAGTGCCTAGTAAGCGAGCAAACTGAGATGGTTAAATATGTACGGTAGCAATATGCAGATTTTTCTTACAGATACAGTGTATTACGTAAGATATTTCATATTGCATAAAATCTGCCTATTGTTACCGTGCAGCTTTAAACATTTTCGATTTGCTCGCTCATTGGGCAGTAATCATTAAATTAAATTAAATCTAAATTAAAATAAATTTCGCTGGGAATTCATCAATTTTCTGTAAAAGTAGGCCAGCTTTGATAAAAATTTTGATTCAAATTATTTAAGTCTTAAAACCAAAAAAACTCGTGCGTACATTGGCAAGGAGTTTCTCAAAGAAACGCAGGTGTGACACGTGGAACGTGACACGCCCGTTTTGTACATTTTATAATTTTTATAATTCTTATAAATCAAGCAAAGTATTATAATTTAAGAATTATTATAATTCAAGCAAATTATCATAATTACTATTTAAATTCAAACAATTTATTATTATAATTGTTATAATTCACTTTAAATAAATAACACGCTGTTTTCTAAAAGTACAAGAGCTATATTTCTTGTAACCAGTCTTTCTTTTTAATTTTAGAAATTTTACTGTTAAATATATGCTGTTTAACACAAAAAAGTAATTTTTCTTTAAATTTAAACTACATATAAAGGTTTTAAAAACGAATAGGTACGCAATTATTTTAAGTGTCGTCTTTTCACAAAATAATATCAAAAATACACAAAAAATAATATAACTGTAGGTTTTAAAAAATATTTTAGTAAACTTAAGTAATTTAAAAAATACTTTCTAAAATAAAATATAGGTTTTCAAAAAAATTAAAGGTATTTAATATTAAACAATTTTTGCATAAAATTTTAATTTTTTTATTGTTAAATATTCAGTTCAATTATACAATAACTTTTTTTGTTTTTTTTTTTGAAATAAGTTGTTTTTTGGTACTCAGAAAGATACTTAACTTGTATAAACGAGGATTTAATAAAGTTATAAATGAATTTTATTTATATTTAACAGTATAACTTTTAAAATTACAAAAAATCGCTATTCCGAATAGTCTCCTTTGGATAAAAATAATAGCTCTCTAAAAATAATAATAATAAAAATAATCGATAAACAGCTTCCAACGGGGAACGGGTTTTAACTTTAAAATTTTAGCAAAAAAAGGTTTTTAATCACAGCAAAAAATTTTTCAAGCATTTAAAATTAAATAGCACTACAACATTAAAAAGATACACGATGGTCAAAAAACAGCACTCTTTAGAGATATAAAATTTTAGTAAAGTAAAAACTCGCCAGATGTCCTCTAAATAATGTCTTTGTGTTGCGGGCGCGGACCGCCATTTGTTTTCCGCCATACCAGCGCGGACCGCCATACCAGCGCATTATTTTCTTTGGCGATATTCTCCTCTGCAGTTTAACGTTTAATCCTTTAAACCCTGAATTTGGCCCTGACGGCCGTGAACGCCAAATAAAACCAAGTAACATCTGCTCATTTCTTTCCTAATTTGCTGAGCGATACATTAAAAATCTTTAATTTAAAGTGCTTTTGAGAGCTATTTCTTTGACCAGCGTGTAAACACTTTTCTTAGTTTGTTAACTAATATCAAACACATTATTATGACGGGAGCTCTGTGTTTAACAAAAAATATTATGATTAATAAATATCCTGAAAGTTCTAAATAACTAAAATCTTATTTACGAGTTTTAGAAAATTTTAAATAATTCAGCAACGGTTGTCGTTTCAGTTATCATTCCGCCATTTTTTTCCTTCAAATTTATTTATTTGTAGCAATGTTTATTTTTTTAAATCCCACCAAATGTAAAATGAGCAAAAAATAAATATATAGAAAAATTTTCTAACCAAACAATTACCCAAAAACTATTATATTACTTTTTTTACTAACTTTTTTAATTTAGCACTTTTAACATATCACTTCTAATTGAGGGAAATATTAAAAAATGTTAACCAAACTGTTGTCGTTTTTAAGGTATAAACATATAAATACTAAACAATAAACATATATGTCATGCAAGCACATATTCTATTATACTGAATTCATGCGTAGTGAAATTTAAATTTATGAAAAAAACTGCATCAAAAATTTAAAATAAAAAGCAGTACTTCTTATTACAGGCAGCTCATATAAATATTTGAAAGCTTTAACATATTAAATCATTATAGACTTTTATTGCACAGGGGGGGGGGGGTTTTGGGAAGTTTAAAACACGAAAGTGAGCAACATTCTCTATAATAAGTTTGTTTATTGCAAACATCCCGCTTTACAAACGTATAACGCATTAAAAATTTTTTAGATGTAATTATAAAAAAATAGTAGATATAATAAATGAATAAATAAAAAGTAAAATAAATAAAAAGTAATAAATGACAGTTATTTTTGGTATTGAACTATAAAATGTAGTGTAATCACAAAATTATTTTTAGAATGTTTATTAATTATACTATTGTGATTTAAATTCCACTTTTTAGCTGGAAACACTTATATATTACTTACTTAATATATTTAAATACAGTTTATAAGTGGATGAATAATAAATTGTTTTGATGAGTGGTGCTTTAATTGAGTTTGTAGACTAAGAAAGTAAATTTTAAATGGGGCAAATGTTTGACTCCTATAGACTAGTTCGGAATAAAGGTTTTTTAGTGTTAGGAAGAGGGTACATAACTACTAGCGCCAATCATATGTGAAAATTGAGAAACAGCGAGCGACTAGTACATTTTATGGTTTAAAATATTTCAAATATTTATTGGTTTAAAATCTTGACCCCTTCTCTTCAAAATTTCTTAAATACTTTTTAAATATTGCAAAAGCAAAAGAAGTTTTTGGGGATTTTTAGTTTTTTGCCGCTTCGTAGGTACGGCGCTGCTGGCGAGCTTGTTTTCCAGTTTTTTAATGTTTCAATTACAGAAAATGCTTAATTTAAAAGTTTGGAGTGGACTTTTTAAAATTAATTTCTAAGTTTTGAATAGTTTTACAAGCAAAACATTAAAAGAAACTATGTAGGTTTAAAATTAGTTTAAAAACACAAATTTCATCTTTATTTTTACTAATTTGAAATCACTGTTCAGGATAATACTATTTTAGTGGTGATTTTAAACTATTGTGACGTTTAATTAAAAAACAAAAATTTATTTAGCACAAACTGATATATTGCAGCACTTCAACGTAGTGAAACATATTATCGTGTAGCAATTTTTATGAAGTATAGGTTTAGACTTAAGAAACTAAGAAAGCTAAGATTTTTTCAAATTTTATTTTTTTTCTTTTTGTACCCTCTCTTGTACAGTAAAAGACGCTTATTCCAAACTAGTCTATAAAAGCTTAAAACACACAAATAAATCAGCAATTTTATTATAGGAATAGTGCAAAAATTGCAAGTGTTAAATTTCTTTAAATTTTTAATGCGTTACACACACAAAACATATAAATAAACAGCTTGGCAAAACCAAATCACCAAACTAGCACCAAATGTGTTCTTACACTACCTTTAATGTCACAGTTGTTTGTATGCTTGTCTTGCAATATATCCATTATTTGAATATCCATTGTTTGAGTATCCATTGTTTAAATATTCATTGTTAACTTGATAATTTTGGTAACCAGCCGACGGCTGATTACCTGGAGGTAATGGGTAAGCTCCTGATCCAGTTTCTGATCCAGAGCCCAATGAGCCAATTGAACTAATAGTTACCCTAGTGGGCTTAACTGACGCAACAGTTGTTGCAAAAACAGGTGGTAAAGATTCTGCAACTGGTAAATCACAGTTTGTTACTATTTTTTGTAGGCGATTCAGGAAAAATCGCCTAGTTTCCACATTATACAGTCTGCAGTGGCATCCAGAATATAACAAAAGACTGGGTAAATAAGCTCTACCACTAAGAGCTATAGCATATGAATGTGACACTTTTTTTCGTAACTCCATGCTGGCACTAAGCAAAGATCCCCAAGCGTCTTTGGAATTGCCATCATGCATTAAAATTACTAAAGGTTCAATATCATTACGTTCATACTTATCAAGATGATCCAAAGCTGTTATAACTGATGTAGCAATACTACCATCAACATTTTTGGGCTGCAATCCTGCCAGAATTCCAATAAATTTTGATTTGTCTTGTTCATCATTAAGACCAAAATACACTTTAGCTTCATTGCTAATTCCAATGAGAGCCACATTAACAGCTTCTTGAGTTATTGGTAACACGTTCATAATATCAATTGCTACATTTTTTTGTAATTCAAATGCCCCTTCAATTGTGTTGGAAAGATCAAGTAAAATTATCACATCTAATTTTTGAGTTTTACACACACTTGAATCAGGAATTGAAACAACAGGCGGCTCAGTAGATCCTGGGATGCAAGTTGTATCAACATTTGCAAAGCTAAGTATATCTGTCATAAACTTTTCAACATTCTCTCTCCTGTAAATATTATCTTGTTTTCCTGTGTATTGCGTTAGTTCTGACAAATATATAAACTCTGAAAGACCTAAAGCCACTACTGTAGCACCTGTCTTTTGAAGTTTTTTACTTGTTTCAATTACAGAATCCCACGGATCTTGAGAATTTCCATCATTTAAAAGAATTAAAAGAGTTTTTGCTTCAGAACGACTTCCTTTGAGTATTGAGTCAATGGCTACTTCTATAGCAGGAGCTGTACTAGTATGGCCACCAGTGTATTTGATGTTTGAAACACTTTCCAAAATGTGTGTTCTTGTTTGACTGTCCTCAAAACTGTGATGTAGTAAAGGTTCTACAGCATAACTGATAATAGTTGCTTTAATTTTATTTGTTGTAGGTAAAAATGGAAAAGAACCAAGGATATCTAGTGCAATATTTTTTTGTAAATCAAAAATATCATGTATACTAGAGGATGTGTCAATAACTAAAATAATGTCAAGTAAATCTGGATTGCATGATACAGAAACATCAGTTTCAGTGGAAGGCGTTGAATCAGTTACAACTGGAGTTTTTTGAGATGGAGTAATTTGCTCATCTGGTACTGCAGGGGTTTTAGCTGAAGTAGTAGAAGGTTTATCTTCAACAACTGGAGTTTCAGGAGATGGAGTGGTAGGTTCATCTGGTAGAGCAGGTGTTTCTAGAGATGGTGTAACTTTTTCATCTGGTACTGCAGGGGTTTCGGCTGAAGAAGTAGTAGGTTTATCTTCAACAACTGGTGTTTCAGGAGATGGAGTGGTAGGTTTATCCGGTAGAGCAGGTGTTTCTAGAGAAGGAGTAATTTGCTCATCTGGTACTGCAGGAGTTTTGGGAGATGGAGTGGTTAGTTTATCTTGAACAGCTGGCGTTTCAGGAGATGGAGTGGTAAGTTCATCTGGTACAGAAGGTGTTTCCAGAGATGGAGTAACTTGCTCATCTGGTACTGCAGGAGTGTCAGGAGATGGAGTGGTAGCTTCATCTGGTACAGCAGGTGTTTCTGGAGAAGGAGTAACTTTCTCATCTGGTACTGCAGGAGTTTCAGATGAAGGAGTAGTGGGTTTATCTTCAACAACTGGTGTTTCAGGAGATAGAGTGGTAGGTTCATCTGGTACAGCAGGTGTTTCCAGAGATGGAGTAACTTGTTCATCTGGTATTGCAGGGGTTTCAGATGAAGGAGTAGTGGGTTTATCATCAACAACTGAAGTTTCAGGAGAATGAGTTGTAGGTTCATCTGGTACAGCAGGTGTTTCTAGAGATGGAGTAACTTGTTCATCTGCTACTGCAGGAGTTTCGGGAGATGGAGTTGTTAGTTTATCTTGAACAGCTGGCGTTTCAGGAGATGGAGTGGTAGGTTCATCTGGTACAGAAGGTGTTTCCAGAGATGGAGTAACTTGTTCATCTGGTACTGCTGGGGTTTCAGATGAAGGAGTAGTGGGTTTATCTTCCACAACTGGTGTTTCAGGAGATAGAGTTGTAGGTTCATCTGGTACAGCAGGTGTTTCTAGAGATGGAGTAACTTGTTCATCTGGTACTGCAGGAGTTTTGGGAGATGGAGTGGTTAGTTTATCTTGAACAGCTGGCGTTTCAGGAGATGGAGTGGTAGGTTCATCTGGTACAGAAGGTGTTTCCAGAGATGGAGTAACTTGTTCATCTGGTACTGCTGGGATTTCAGATGAAGGAGTAGTGGGTTTATCTTCCACAACTGGTGTTTCAGGAGATAGAGTTGTAGGTTCATCTGGTACAGCAGGTGTTTCAAGAGATGGAGTAACTTGTTCATCTGGTACTGCAGGAGTTTCAACTGAAGGGGTAGTTGGTTTTTCTTCAACAACTGGCGTTTCTGGAGATATAGTGGTAGGTTCATCTGGTACAGAAGGTGTTTCCAGAGATGGAGTAACTTGTTCATCTGGTACTGCAGGGGTTTCAGATGAAGGAGTAGTGGGTTTATCTTCCACAACTGGTGTTTCAGGAGATAGAGTTGTAGGTTCATCTGGTACAGCAGGTGTTTCAAGAGATGGAGTAACTTGTTCATCTGGTACTGCAGGAGTTTCAACTGAAGGGGTAGTTGGTTTTTCTTCAACAACTGGCGTTCCTGGAGATATAGTTGTAGGTTCATCTGGTACAGCAGGTGTTTCTAGAAATGGAGTAACTTGTTCCTCTGGTACTGCAGGAGTTTTAAGAGATGGAGTAGTTGGTTCATCTGGTACAGAAGGTGTTTCTAGAGAAGGAGTAACTTTCTCATCTGGTACTGCAGGAGTTTCAGGAGATAGAGTGGTAGGTTCATCTGGTACAGCAGGTGTTTCCAGAGATGGAGTAACTTGTTCATCTGGTACTGCAGGGGTTTCAGATGAAGGAGTAGTGGGTTTATCTTCAACAACTGGTGTTTCAGGAGATGGAGTTGTAGGTTCATCTGGTACAGCAGGTGTTTCCAGAGATGGAGTAACTTGTTCATCTGGTACTGCAGGGGTTTCAGATGAAGGAGTAGTGGGTTTATCTTCAACAACTGGTGTTTCAGGAGATGGAGTTGTAGGTTCATCTGGTACAGCAGGTGTTTCTAGAGATGGGGTAACTTGTTCATCTGGTACTGCAGGAGTTTCAAGAGATGGAGTAGTTGGTTCATCTGGTACAGAAGGTGTTTCTGGAGAAGGAGTAACTTTCTCATCTGGTACTGCAGGAGTTTCAGGAGATAGAGTGGTAGGTTCATCTGGTACAGCAGGTGTTTCCAGAGATGGAGTAACTTGTTCATCTGGTACTGCAGGGGTTTCAGATGAAGGAGTAGTGGGTTTATCTTCAACAATTGGTGTTTCAGGAGATGGAGTTGTAGGTTCATCTGGTACAGCAGGTGTTTCAAGAGATGGAGTAACTTGTTCATCTGGTACTGCAGGAGTTTCTGCTAAAGGAGTAGTTGGTTTTTCTTCAACAACTGGCGTTTCTTGAGATATAGTGGTAGGTTCATCTGGTACAGAAGGTGTTTCTAGAGATGGAGTAACTTGTTCATCTGGTACTGCAGGAGTTTCAAGAGATGGAGTAGTTGGTTCATCTGGTACAGCCGGT
Source organism: Microlaimidae sp. YZB2_3 (assembly GCA_030248175.1). Classification (NCBI taxonomy): domain Eukaryota; kingdom Metazoa; phylum Nematoda; class Chromadorea; order Desmodorida; family Microlaimidae; species Microlaimidae sp. YZB2_3. The sequence continues at coordinate 17,380 of JASAMX010011510.1, read as the reverse complement.
GTTTCTAGGGAAGGAGTAACTTGCTCATCTGGTGCTGCAGGAGTTTCAGGAGATGGAGTAGTTGGTTCGTCTGGTACAGAAGGTGTCTCTAGAGAAGGAGTTACTTGCTCATCTGGAGCTGCAGGAGTTTCAGGAGATGGAGTAGTTGATTCATCTGGTATAGCAGGTGTTTCTAGAGAAGGAGTAACTTGCTCATCTGGTACTCCAGGGGTTTCAGCAGAAGGAGTAGTTGGTTTATCTTCAACAACTGGTGTTTCAGGAGAAGAAGTAGTTGGTTCATCTGGTACAGCAGGTGTTTCTAAGGATGGAGTAACTTGCTCATCTGGTACTGCAGGAGTTTCAGCTGAAGGAGTAGTAGGTTTATCTTCAATAGCTGGAGTTTCAAGCGATGGAGTAGTGGGTTCATCTGGAACAGCAGGGGTTTCTAGAGATGGAGTAACTTGTTCATCTGGCACTGCAGGAGTTTCTGGTAAAGGAGTAGTTGGTTTGTCCTCAACAGCTGGAGTTTCAGGAGATGGAGTAGTTGGTTCTTCTGGTATAGCAGGTGTTTCTAGAGATGGAGTAACTTGTTCATCTGGTACTGCAGGAGTTTCAAGAGATGGAGTAGTTGGTTCATCTGGTACAGCAGGTGTTTCTAGGGAAGGAGTAACTTGCTCATCTGGTGCTGCAGGAGTTTCAGGAGATGGAGTAGTTGGTTCATCTGGTACAGAAGGTGTCTCTAGAGAAGGAGTTACTTGCTCATCTGGAGCTGCAGGAGTTTCAGGAGATGGAGTAGTTGATTCATCTGGTATAGCAGGTGTTTCTAGAGAAGGAGTAACTTGCTCATCTGGTACTCCAGGGGTTTCAGCAGAAGCAGTAGTTGGTTTATCTTCAACAACTGGCGTTTCAGGAGAAGGAGTAGTTGGTTCATCTGGTATAGCAGGTGTTTCTAAGGATGGAGTAACTTGCTCATCTGGTACTGCAGGAGTTTCAGCTGAAGGAGTAGTAGGTTTATCTTCAATAGCTGGAGTTTCAAGCGATGGAGTAGTGGGTTCATCTGGAACAGCAGGGGTTTCTAGAGATGGAGTAACTTGTTCATCTGGTACTGCAGGAGTTTCTGGTAAAGGAGTAGTTGGTTTGTCCTCAACAGCTGGAGTTTCAGGAGATGGTGTAGTTGGTTCTTCTGGTATAGCAGGGGTGTCAAGTGAGGGTGTTGTTGGTTCATCATCTGTAGGAGATGTTACAATGGATGGAGTAACTGGTTCATCTGGTACTGCAGGGGTGTCAAGTGAGAGTGTTGTTAGCTCATCTGGTGTTGCAGGTGTTACAATTGATGGAGTTACTGGCTCATCTGGCACTGCAGGGGTTTTACTTGATGGAGTAGTGGGTGATTCAGATACAGTAGAAGCTTCACTTTCTTTTTGACAAATCATTGATTTAAATTGTGGCAGAAAATTGTGTGCATTGTCCCCATAAAACACTCTTTCTTCAGACCCTGTGTATTGTGCCAATTCATAAAAAGCTGTTGCAGGCGAGAAGCTTACAGCATAAATCATTGTTACAACACTGTGAAGTTCTGCACTGGCTTCTAATGTTAAAGACCATGTATCATCTGATTTTCCATCACTAAGTATCACAACAATACTTTTGGCATCAGATCTCCTTGCGCTTCTTATCTCTCTAAAACAAAAAAAACTTAATATATTTTAAAAAAGTAAAAACTGTTTGTGCGAGTTTTATGTGTTCTACCGATAGTACGTAATCTCTGAATTTTTTTTTTTAATTTTTGACGTTTATTTTTTATTATGTGCTTTAAATTTTTATTGTTACAAAATTTCAGCCATTAACAAAAAAGGCAAATATCCTAAATAAATCAAGTTGGCTAATAATGAATGAATCTTACTGATAATTAGTTAATAATTGAAAAAAAATTATTCCAAATTTGAACAAAAATTAAATAAAGTTCGCCTTTTATCAGATCATTCAACTTTGTTATTCATAGAAATATGTAATGAAAAACGTTCAATTCCTGTCAAAAAAATTTAGACAGTGTATGCAATTATAGTGACATACTTTCAAAATAGGCTATTATAATACATACCACTGATAATAAAGAAATATAATAATCTGTTATGCGCCGTTTTTTTTTCAATAAAATATATATTTATGTGTGTTTATATATTTATTTAGCGACAAAAAACTTGTTGTATGTTGCAATAGGTTAGCGCGCCTTTCTTTCAATACTATAATGGTCCAAACGTTTGAGAGTTTACCTCTGACTAGATAATTTTTATCATGCTAAGTTTTGTTTTAATAATTTATTTTAAGTGTTTATATATTTTATCAGTAAACCTAAAAATTCAAAGCGAAAATTTTATTTATACACAGTATTTTGTCTTAGTTTTTATGGCTCAGTCAAATTTTGTCGTTTGGATATTTTAAAACATTATAATATTCTACATTTACAAGCATTCAATTAAATTCTAATCATGAGAATTCAGAAAAATTTTTGAAAAAAACGGTAATGTTTGTAAATGTATTACAAGTGGTTTACTATTAAACACTATGCAGTTAAAACTGTTCAAAAAGATCTTAAGTAAAATATGAACACTACCCAAAAAAAACTTTTGTTATTTTATCTACAGAGCACGTTTAAACGAAGATATCCAGTTTTAATCAATTTTTTTCTTAAAATTTTGCACTTTTTGTACAAATTTTAATAAATTGCACAAAACAGACAATTATTTCTTAATTATAGTCTTCATTCATACTAAAGTAGTCGTTTATATGCCGAATTCATTTTTATGTACGTTTTAAAAATCATACTTCTTGTCAAATTTGGATTTTTAAAAATCCATAGTCTTCATTCGTACTAAAGTAGTCGTTTATATGCCGAATTCATTTTTTATGTACGTTTTAAAAATCATACTTCTTGTCAAATATGGATTTTTAAAAATCAATGGTGAACTTAATATTTTACGGTTTTATGACAACGTATAAATTAGTATGAATATTTTGCTGTTTTAAAACCTGTTCAAAAGAAACAAGCATCGGCTACAAAGGTTGGAGTAAAACTTTATTGAAACTACTGATGTTCCTTAAAGGTGCGGTGTGGAGTCAAACTTTTTGTCTTAAATTTTGATAATTTTTTGATAAAATCTTACCCCTGCCCCCAAAAAACCCACAAAAATTTTTTCAACGAAATATCTCTAGTGATTCAGGAGTTATGACCCCACAAAAATGGCGTTTTTTGACAATTCTGTACGTGAAACATTGCTCAATGATTTAAGTTACAAATTATGTACTGAACGAAAGCGGCTACTTTCTATTTTAAGGTAATACCTAGATCATTAAGATTGGTGCAGTATTATTGCGTCTTTTTTACAAAAAACCGTCGATTTTTTTCATAAAAACACAAAATGAAGGAAAGAAAGGTTGCGCAAACTTCATAAAATCACTCCGTCGCTTGGTGTTTTGAACAAAAAAGTTGTGGGTTTTTTGTAGGAGAAACGCAATATTTCAACAAATATTGCACCAATCTTAACGACCAAGGTATCAAATTAAAGTAGAAAGTAGCCGCTTTCTTTGAGTTTATAATTTTTAACGCGAATATTTACACCTATTGAGCAATCGGTCACGTACAGAATTGTCAAAAAACGCTATTTTTGGGGGCATAATTCCTGGACCACTAGAGATATTTTGTTGAAAAAATTTGTGTTGATTTTTGGGGGCAGAGGTAATGTTTTCACAAAAAAAATATCAAAATCTAATATAAAAAGTTTGACTCCGCACCGCACCTTTAAACTTCATGATTCAGAGCTTTGGCCATTAAAAGCGTAGGTAGCTCCCACCCTAAAATGAGCAATTTAAGCTTATTTAAGTTTAAAATATATTTTTAATTATTCTATTAAAATTTTTAGAATTATTTTTATTGTTTTTAAATTAATTTCCAAAAAACTAACGACTAAGTAATCGATGGCATAGCTTTTAAATTATTTACGAAATTTGTACTAAAATTGTGCTCATCTCTAGAGCTTTGGGGCTTTGAGGTGCTCCGCTCCAAAGCTCTGGAGCTCTGAGCTGCGGGGAACATTACTAATTGAAACACAACTAGGAATTCAAAGTTGGGGCATAAAGCCAGAAATATTTTAACTCAGTCATTAAAATTTACAATTGTATTTTTTATTCAGATTCGTACTTTTTGCTATTTTATCTTAATAATTAAAATAATAATATAATTAATGATAATTAATAGTAATTAATATTGCATAATAACTAAAATTTCACTTACGCAGCAGCTACAAAAGCGGAGTGCGACAAGGCAGTAGATCCTCCAGTATATTTTAGCTGCTTAATGTATTCCACCGATTCCGATTTTGACAATTCACGATTGAATGGCAGTAGTACTTGACCGATTCCGCTAAGACGAACGACGGCCAGCGCAAGCCGAATGTCCGCTCCCATAGATCCTTCAGAAAGACTCTCTATTAGTCCAACAGCCAGATTCCGTTGCTCAATAAACATATCTTCCAAACTGGCAGACGTGTCAATAATCAACAGCAAATCCACCTTGTCCAAACAAGCAAGAGGTGCTGAAATACAGTAAAGTTTATACTGAATATTTTTTGCAAGAATGATTTGCTCTGATATTGCCTCTTTACTACCTGTTCCTCTAATGAAATATTCTGCATTTTACAAAATGAGGTAACAAAACATTATGTCACTTCTATTTTACTTTGAAATATTTTAACTGCCTCAAATGACAGAAACTCACATTAAAGTCATTTGCGACAATATTTTATCATTGTTAGAAATTGATTTTAAAAATGAGATATTTCAGTTTTTTCGACAATAAAGTACTGAAAACAAGTGTATACGTGGTATTATTAGTAATAGGCTAAAATTTGACTAATCAAACTTATGATCCAATGCAAAATCAAAAAAAAGGTTCCTCAAACAAACTAACTTTAAAAAAAAGTTTGTATAGTTTTAGACATAAAAAAGTTTTAAGAATTTTTTTTCTGTGTCATTTAAAAGAAGCGTGTTTTTAAAATAAGTGGTTTAGTTTCATAAATTAATACTTGCAAAACTTAACTTTATAGATATAAAAAATAATAAAAGTTAAAATGTCCCATTTTTCATTAATATCTTTTTTTAATATAAATTTTCGCTTGTTTATTTTAGTTGAGTAAACAAAATTAAAAAGCAGTGTTCTAAAAGTTCATCCAAATTGGTAAAACCTACATTCAGTTGAGAGAAGTGTTGGTGTTGTTATTATTGACGGAGTTACAGTTTCTATTTCAGGAGTGGTAGGCACTTCTACTTCAATTGTGGTTGGTGCCTCGGGAGTTGTAGGCTTCTCAGGAATAGATGGGACTTCAGGAGTTGTTGGTTCTTCTGGTGTGGTTGGTTTTTCAGGTGTGGATGGCTCTTCAGGTATAGTTGGAATTTCAGGTGTGGTTGGCATTTCAGGTGTGGTTGGAAGTTCTGGTGTGGTTGGCTCTTCAGGTGTGGTTGGAAGTTCTGGCGTGGTTGGCTCTTCAGGTGTGGTTGGAAGTTCTGGCGTGGTTGGCTCTTCAGGTGTCGTTGGAAGTTCTGGTGTGGTGGGCTCTTCAGGTGTGGTTGGAAGTTCTGGCGTGGTTGGCTCTTCAGGTGTCGTTGGAAGTTCTGGTGTGGTGGGCTCTTCAGGTGTGGTTGGTTCTTCAGGTGTAGTTGGAAGTTCAGGTGTGGTTGGCTCTTCAGGTGTAGTTGGAAGTTCAGGTGTGGTTGGTTCCTCAGATGTAGTTGGTTCTTCAGTTGTTGTTGAGTCCTCAGTGGTAGTTTGAGCTTCTGTGGTAGTTGGAGCTTCTGTGGTTGTAGTGGCTTGAGTTGTTGTATCTAAATGAAGTCCAAGTTTAAAAACTTTCAGGGCCCAATTCTTGAAACTGAATTTTTTTTAAATAAGCTTTTGGAAACTAAAATTCACTGTCATCATAAGTCTAAGTTTAAAAACTTTCAGGGCCAAATTCTTCAAACTGAATTTTTTTTAATAAGCTTTTGGAAACTAAAATTCACTGTCATCATAAGTTGTCTTTGTGTATTGAAGTACACCCAAAATTATTTTATTGATAAAATGAAAAATATTTGTTTAATGCTCTAGGGTAGCTTATTTAGCTTTAAATTTAGAAAATTATCTGGTAAAATATAGGTCCAATGAGACAATTTTTTGAAACAATCTTTTTAACACAATATACGTTTATCAAAACAAAACTGTTTTGTATCTAATGTAATCAAGCAATAGTTTAAAAATTATTTGCTAATATAATAATCACTAAATATCATTAACTTAAAACAGTTGGAACTTTATTTTACATTAAATGTAGATATGTTAATTAATTTAAAGTAATTAAACTTAACTTTAATGATGTTTAAAAGTTGTCATTATTTGGAATTTTTATTTTTGACAGAAAATTATTTCTAATATAATCTACCCTAAAAAATTATATAAAAGCCCTGAGGATCTAATTACTAAATTAGTTAAAACTAATATTGTTGATTTAGATTTACTGATTAAAAACTGATTTTATTATTTGTTGCTTATTATAAATTATTTTTTATTTACAATACACTAAATTATATTTTTGAAGAAAAACACATCTTTTTAAACGTTTTTTTTTTCAAAGTATAAGCTTTTAAATTAAATTTTAATATAAAATACATAGCTTTTATGAAGATCTCAAAATACTTCTGGTGGGTTTGCCAGAAAACAGGCTGTAAAACTTTTTTGTTTCTAATTTATTTAATTATTATTGCTTACAAGTTGTCTGCGCTTCTGTTGTCGTAAGACAGTACGACTGGTTTATGTATCTTTCAAATTCCTGCTGGAAATCTTCAGCTCTATAATTAAGCCAGACTCTGTCGGAACTGCCTGCATAGGCTTCAAGTTGATGCTCAGGGGCAACTAAGTTGTATGTAACTGCGTACACAGTCGCCCTGGTGTCTCTGAGGTCTCTTGCTATGGCTTTAACTGCCTGCCAAGGATCATTAGAATCTCCATCGCTAAATATTACAATTAATCTTCGTGAGTTTGGTTTAGCATTGCGCTGTATTTCTTTTATTGCTATGAGAAGAGAAAATGCCAGAGCTCTGGACCCTCCAGGTACAGCTTGAAGTTCACTCACACGATCCAAAATATAATCTTTCCAATGAAGTACTGTAAAAGGAAGCTCAAGACGTGCAAGTCCAGTGAATTTCATAACAGAAATAGCCAGCTGAATATCATTTGATTCTGAAAGGGAATTTACAAGATTGTAAGCCAGATTGCGAAGTTTGTTAAATGTTGGTTGATCATCTCCAGCTGTGTCAAAAACAAACATTATATCCAGTGCTGCTTCTTTACAAATGTCCAAAGTGGTCTGAGCTGCAGTGGTGACTTTTTCCGTTGTACTCTTTGTTGTAGTTGTTGGTGCATCTGTCACTGTAGTGGTTGTATCTGCTATTGCTGTGGTTACAACAGTTGTTTCAATTGGAGTTGTGGTTTCCGCCGGTTCTGTTTGACATTCCGCGCTATTGGTTAGCCAATATAGCTCATTCAAAAACCCATTTTTGTCATTATTTGTTAGATACACTCTATCTTCCCGCCCAGCATATTGAACAAGTTCAATTAGGTAGTAGTGTTTACTGTGACTAATAACAAAAATTTCCGCCCCAGAATCTTGTAACTCATAACTCTTCCCTACAACTTCAGGCCATAAATCGTGAGAATTACCGTCCGACATTAAAACGATCACTTTCTTGGAATTTTTTCGCGATTTGGATTTCAACTGCTCCAAAGCCAGATTTAGACCACTAATTGTTTTTGTTTGAGCGGTAGTTAAACGCAACTTTTTAACAGCTTTAAGAGCAATACTATTGGTTTGCCAATCCCCAAATTCTAAAACTAACTGAGCAACTTTATCATAGGCCACCAAGCTCACTAAAGTTTGCCCTTTTCCAATGGGAACCGTATTCACTATCTGTTTCGCGAACTCTTTTGCACTCTGAAAGCCTTCTTGGATACTTCCTGATTGGTCGAAAACAATAATTAGGTCCACAATTTTTTCACATGGCTTAGGAGCATATGTAGTCGTGACCGCTGAATCGACTGATTCATCAGTTGTTTGAATAATGCTACTAGTTGTAGTTTCTGCGACTGTTGCAATACTGGAACTTTCTGTATCGTCTACACACACTGAACTTGCAAGATCAGCTTCCAAATCGGCGGCGAATCTTCCTACTTCGCCTGCTCTATAGAGTCTTGCTAGATCACCTGAGACATATTTTAGTAAAGAAAATGAAAATGGTTCATTGCGAGATTTACTAAGAAAAACAGCATAAACAGAAGCATCGGTTTGTTCCAAAGCATTTCCTGCGCTGATAACCTTGTAAGTTGGATCAAGAGAACTCGTTCCGTCATTTAATATTATTACAATTTTTTTCGCATCAGTTCTTCCGTGTGCGATCAATTCTTCAACAGCAACAGACACAGCAGTAGCTGTTGATGTTCCCGAACCTTCTTGCATAAGTTTTTTAACCTCATCTTCCAATTGATAATGATCATATTGATTATCCAAAGGTATTGGCACGGTTGGAAATCCATCAAATTTTACCAACGCAAGCGCGATTCTCATTTTGCCATCTTGTGGCATAGAGCTAACAAAATTAAGAACCAACTGCTTGTGATCTTCAAAAACAATAGATTCTTGAATGGAAGTTGCAAAAACAAAAATAATATCGACGTTGCAAAGATTTTTGGGAAAGTTAAAACCCCAATTTTGAACTTGCCTATACAAAGGTTTAGTGGTAGTGCTCTCTGCGGTAGTTAAGGGGGCATTTGTTGCGATTGTAGTTGTATCAGCCACTATGGTTTCTTCACAGACAGCATCTTGAAAAGACGCGGTCAATTTCGATTTTAAAGATTCTGTAGAGCCGCTTAAAAAGATTCGGTTTGTGTTTTGTTCAACATAATTCAAAAGTTCAGATATAGCGTAATCATCTCCGTAAGAAATTATATAGCTGTCAAATTTAGATCTTTTAAGGGTTTTAGCAGCATAATTAATTCTATAAGATGATTCTGTTGAAATTCCGTCAATCAGTGCTAAAAGAATTGTTTTTGCATTTTGGCGACCATGAGCAACAAGTTCTTCTGTTGCAACGGTTATAGCAGTTGCTGTAGCACTTCCAATTCCGTTGTTTGTGATTTGGCTGACCTGCTCAATGATTTCGTTTATGCTGTTGTCATTATCTAATGGTACAGTAACAGTAGGAAAAGAATTATAGGTAATAACACCAATCGCTAATTTTGATGATACGCTTTCTGGTATTGAATTTAAAACATTCAGTATAATTTGTTTGTGAGAATCAAAGGTGCTGTCATCGCCAGCCGTATCAAGAACGAAAACTAAATCCACAAAACAAATTTCCTCAGAAATTGATATACTCCATTGACTAGAATCAGTTGTAGTTTCAACTGCTGCTTCAGTTGTTTCTTGTTTTGCAAGATAAGTAGCTTCAGTGGTTGTTGTAGTAGTAGTAGTGGTTGTTTCTTGTTTTTCCGCATAAGTCTGTTCAGTTGTTGTGGTAACGCTTGCCTCAGTAGTTGCAACAGTTGTTAAGTCACATTCGGCCATGGCGAATGTTTCAGTAATATCAGCCTTAAATTGATCTTCATCCGCTTTAAGGTAAACTCTATCTGCATTTTGCTGAACATATCGCAAGAGATTGGCTTCATATACATTTGGAGCAAATGATACTGCAAACACTTCTGCTTCTGTTAGTTTTAGCTGATGAATAGCATAAAATACTCTGGCAGTTCGTTCATAAGAAAGTCCATCGTTTAAGATTATAATAACTGTCTTTGCACCTTCCCTTCCATGGGCCTGAATCTCTTCAACTGCAACAGTGACAGCAGTTGCAGTAGAAGTTCCTGTTCCCTCAACAACAAACTCATCAATCATGGTCTCAAGTTCATCCGTGGAGTACTTATTGTCTAGTTTTATTGGCAGCTGTGCAAAGTCAGAGTATTTAATTACAGCCAAAGCTACTCGACTACTAACACTTTCTGGAATAGAACGAATTATATTTTTCATAAGTTGTTTGTGGTCTTGAAAAACTCCCTCTTGTTCACTCGAAGTGTCAAAAACAAAAACCAGATCCAGCTTGCAAACTTCATCAGAAACCGCAACTGTCCATTGAGAAACCTAAAAAAAATATTCACTCGGTTGTACAAAATATAAATTAAAAAAACTACATATAAAATACTAACTACTAATAAATCCATAGATCAATTATCCTTAAGCTAATCAATTTAGAAATCGGAAAAATTACAATACTAACGTTACTAATGATTTATGAAACAAAAATTAATGTAATTTGGTTCATAAGTTAGCGAACAGTACATTGGTGATTTTAAAGTGTACAATTTGTGCGTTTTTATCTGTGTTCTGCAGTATTTTTATTATCAGGCAATATAATTTTAAAACAATTAAAACACCACTATGTTTCGCCTAAAAATACAGAGAAAACAATTTTTTGTTCAAAAAATATTTTTAATGTAATACAAGTTATGACTGATTTTTAGAGCCAACATTTTTTTACAAAATAGTTCTAAATTCATTAAGAAAATTTAATTAAATATTTTAGTTTTTTTCTGGGACCTATTTCATAAACACGTTTGTAAATTTTCATTTAATAATTTTTTTTTAATGCAAACTAAAAAATATACAGGGACGAATTATGTATTTTACAAAAAAAGGGCGAAGAAAAATAAGAATTTGCAAATGTCTAAACAGGATCATGTTTTGTATTTTATAAGTTTTTTTCTTGACTAAGGACTATAAGTATCATTCTACTTGTCTATTTTTTGAGAATAGTGATTTTCTTGAAAAATATTTGCTCTTCAGCTTTGTTTTTGTTTGGTTACTTATAAAATATAAATAAAATAAAAATGTTTATCAAAAACAAATTAGAAACTGTATTTCCAACAAAAAATACTATATATATATATATATATATATATATATATATATAGATATATATATATATATATATATATATATAAAAATCCTGAAATCGGCCAGCTATTTGGTCATTTGTAACAAACTCTCCACTAACCTGTGGTGCGTATGTAGTTGGCTGCACAGTTGTTGACGCTGTCGTCGTTTCCTGCTGGCATGCGAAACTGATCTCAGTCAATTCTGAGTGGGGGGGTTAAAAACCCCCCTTCTCAGAATTTGGGGGGTTAACCCCCCCCCCCGTGCCCATGTATGGTTAGAACCCCCCTTTTGTATCACCAAGGATAAAAATTTGGAGGTCTAGAAGGGCCATTTTTTTAATTTTTCTCGCACTTCGCTCCGCTCAGCGCTCGATTAATTATATAGTCTCCACTTCCAAATTTATGTTAGTTTGTTTTGTAATCTTGATAAGATCACGCTGGATCCACCCCATTCTTAATATTTTAATTGGTCTTCACTTCCCAATTTGTGTTACTCTGTTTTGTAATCTTGATACAACCACGATAGACCCCCTATTTAAATTGTTATATAGTGTGATTAAAAATTCAAAGGTTAGGAGAAGTAATTTTAAAAACATTTTCTGGCACTTTGGATTGCTCAGCTGTAATTCTTTTTTTCAGTAGTTAGAGTTTCGAAAATTTCAAGGTATAAAATTGTTTGTAAAAATTTTTTTCGTGGTTTAAAAGACTTATTTTTATTGAATCATAGGAAAATAATTAAATATGTGACATAAACAAGGTGAATTTTTTTAACCCTTTATAATGTTTAGGATTTGGACCCCCCTTTCCGAAATCCTAGCTACGCCCATGCCCGGGCTAGCCTCGAAATTTTGGGGGCACCCTCTAGAAAAAAATCCAGGGCCCCCCTCCCCTCAAATTTTCGAATTTTTTACATCTGACACGCCTCTAGATTTTGAAATCTGACTCCTCCCTCCCCTCTGGAGAAAATTTTAAGTACTTTTTTATACTTAATTTTCTTCCAAAAACGTGAATTTTTAACACAAATTCATGTTTTTACACCCTTTTTGTACCTAAATATCGCTTTTTATTCAATAAAATGTAGTATTATCTTAGAAAACAGCTATTATTAAACATTTAATGGTTTAAAAGTATTTTGTTTCGGAAATTGGACCCCACCTGACCCCCCTCTAGGTTTCAAAATCTTCCACCCCGGGTCGACCCCATCCCTAGAAAGCTAGGGGGGTTCGACCCCCCCTAGGAGCCCCCTAGATTTTAAAATGTCATTTACCCGGGGTAAACACCCCGTCTAGCTTTTTGACCGTGTTCATATATGCCCGGGCTGCAAAATTTTGAAACCTAGAGGGGGGTTGGCCATAGGTGGGCAGCCTCTCCGATTTTGGGGGGGGGGTATAGGGGGGGGGGTCAAATTTTAGGGGGGGGTTTTAGGTTTTAGTAGGGGGGCGGGTGTCCGGCAAGACCCAAATTTTGAGGGGGGGTGTACCCAATATTTCCGCGCTGCCTTAAAATGGGCTTAAAACGCGTAAAAAACGTAAAACAAGCTTATAAATGCTTTAAAACTGTGTAAAATTGAAATAAGACCTTATTGCAACTTACAAATTTTATTTTTTAATTCTTTTATTAATAATGTGTTTATATATTCTTATAATTAGATTAGAAATCACAGTTTTTTTTAAATAATTACGTAATAATAGAATAATAATATTATTGTCTTGATTATAAAGTCAAGTATCACAAACTTTTTAATCCATAATCTTATATTTAATTAAAGATTATATACATACATGGGCATAGCCAGGGGGTCTAGACACCTCTTTTAGGTCGGCAAAGGAAAAAATTTGGGGTTAGACAGACCCCCCCTTTTGCAGTGGCGTACCCAGAATTTCATTTCGGGGGGGGGGGCGGTCTGGAGGCGGCAGCCCCCCAGATATGGGGGGGTCTGGGGGGCGAGAGCCCCCCAGCGGGGTCAAGGGGCGGAGCCCCTTGTCAGGGGGGTCCGACCGTCCGGGGGGCAGAATGTCCCCCGGGGAAGAAAATTTTTAATTTAAGGCGCTAAAATACACTTGAAATTTTAATTCCAGATGATACTTATTACAAAATTTAAGGTTTCTTATACCTACACATTTAAAACATGCGTTTAAAACGTTAATTAAAGGATAATAGTGTTTATAGTAGTTTTATTAAACTGTATACCTTAACTACTGAACGGGATAATCGATTTGTAATTGAAAAACTAAGATAAATTTATCAATTAACAATTAACTCTCCGCGCGAAGCGCGGAAAATTTTTTTTAGTCGTTTTATAACACTTAAAAATTTTTCTCCGGGAGGCGAATTTGAGGGGGGAGGGTGTCCCCGGGTACCCCAAATTTAAGGGGGGGGGTGTCAGCAAAATCCGAAATTTTGGGGGGTATAACCCCCCCAACCCCCCCCCCTGCCCACTTATGGGGTTGGCCCGGTGGGGTCCAATTAGAGCTTTTAAACTAATAAACGTTTAAGAATTGTTTTTTTACGATAATACTAAATTCTATTGAATAAAAAGCGATATTCTGGTATAAAAAGGGTGTAAAAACAATAAATTTGTGTTAAAAATTCACGTTTTTTGGAAGAAAATTTAGCATACAAAAGTACCCAAAATTATCTCTGTGAAGGAGGGGAGGGGGTCAGATTTCAATTCTTACAGAAGAGTCAGGTGTAAAAAATTTGAAAATTAGGAAGGGGGCCTTCTGGATTTTTTCAAAGAGGGCCCCCAAAAATTTCGAGGCTAGGGCGGATGGATCCCCCTACCTACCGCGCCATTTTTATTAATGATCATAAAACATTTTACCATAATTATTGTTTAATTTTTCCATTTTCAAAATATTAAAACAAAAGTAACGCACTCACACTTACTGGTCTAAATTATGGCCGTTTTGGGATAAACATTTCAGTTAACTTTCTTTTATATTAAAGCACAATAAAGTTAAGTTACAGAAAAAGTTTGGAACACTATAAGATAGTAAAATATTATTAGCTGGTCATTGCACGGTAAAATTCTTCCTTATTTTTAGGTAAACATCAAAATGAGGAAAATTCAGTAATTTTTCTTTTTGATAAAAAAAGCATATAAATTGTAAAAAAAGTTGGAAAAACTATCATAATTATCTATTATAACCTGGTCGTTACAGGGTAAAGCCCTTCGTAAATAAGTCGCGAACCGCGTTACTCGTCGGGAATCTGCGAGGTTGCTGTCCACGTCGATTAAACAAACTAAAAAAACCAACATAAATAATTATTTTATGGTTTATTAGCCCAAAATGAGTCACCAATATCGATGTAAAATACACATATATGTGACGCTTTATACCCAGCATTATTAACTTTATAGGTTGGCAATTGGCATCCTTCCCAAATTTGAGAGGGTATACACGGAAAAATTTTTTAAATGTATAATTTTTAAAAGTACTAAAGAAGTCCCTAAACTTTAGAGGAGTTTCACGATTTTTTGTCGGTATAAACGCACTCTAAACTCTTCTTACCCACACCTATGGGTAGACCTTAGGAACATCGACATCTTGTTCGTTTACGTTAACCTACCATTAAAACCAACCATGAATTTGGTTGCCTTTTGCATTTGGGACTATTACCACTCCCAAAATATCCTTTTTATTCCTAACAATAGGAATGAAAAAAATCTAAGTAGTACCCGTAGCTCATACATATTCCTTCCTTCCAGTATAGTTTTAAGTAGGCGTAGGAATTACGGTGTTTTAAAATTTTTTAGGAAGAAGGGCTTTTTACATTTTTTTAACCTAAGACGTTCGTAAAGTACATTGTGTTCGCTGACTTTGAATTGTATTGAAATAAAAATCGAAAATAGTCAAATTTCGTTTACTTGTTTTAAGCGCAATGGTCTCGCTATTTCTCTTCGGTTAGTGACACAAAAAAACAAAAGAAACTCCATGGTTCAATACTAAATGAGTCCATAGGTGTTTTTGGTCGGGTCCGCTAGGGGGTCCACCCCCGGGTGGAAGGCCAAAATTTATTAAAAATCCGCTAGGGGGTCCAGAGGGGTCCGGATCCCCCTGGCTTTTTAGGGTGGGCGGTCGACCCCGGGTGCGAGATTTAAAATTTAGGGGGGGGTCAGGGGGGTCCAATTAGTTAACAAAATTTTTTTAACTCAATAATTTAAGTGTTTTTAGGTCTAATATTGAATTTTATGTACTAAAACCGCCTATTTAGGCCTAAAAAGCGTATTTAAACACTGTTTTTAACTAAAAAACCGTGTTTTTGACAGTAAATAAAAATATATACTTCCAAATTGGTCGGGAAGAGGGGAGGTCAGTTTCGCTAGGGGGCTCAGGCCGGACCGCTCTCGAGCTTTGCGGGGGAGGGGGGCCCCTGGATTTTTTCTAGGGGCTTCCAAAATTTTGGCTCCAGGGGGGGAGGCATACATGTGCAAGTTGGTCCGGAGTGGGGGGGGGGTTAAACTCCAAATTAGGGGGGTTAAAATCCGAGAAACACAAAACACCCATATCGTTTTTTTTTCTGGAGTGCATTTTACCCATATCGTTTTTCGATTTTGAAGGAAAAATAGGTAAAAAACGCTAATTTTAGGTCAAAAAGCCCTTTTTATTGCATTTTTGAGCTTTTTATTGCTTAAAACATTTATTTTGACCTAAAAACTTAAGTTTGGAGGCAGTTAGAAGTCATTTTAAAGACATTTTTTTCTTCATTTTTCCAAAATGGGGGGTTAACCTTTTCCCCCCCCAATCAGAAGGGGAGGGGGGGTTAAACCCCTCTTCTCAGAATTTTGGGGGTTAACCCCCCAACCCCCCTGTGCCCATGTATGGGGGGTGGACCCCTCTGTCCCCCCCAAAAAAAAAACACTTATGAATGAGTCCACTCTTTTGCTATTGTGTTCTCTGGATTTTAAAAAAATATTGGTAGTCGTCTATTATACGACTAATTCTTAAAAATGCAATACAAAGTCACTTTTCGTCTTCTATTTAATTTTAGAAATTTTTTTTCAAAAAAACTTTACAGCCGTCTAGATCCTAATAGTCAAAAATTTAGTGATTTTTATAGTAAAACCCAGCCAAAACGACCTTCCATCATTGTTTAAAAAACTGGTGTTTATAGCTTACCTATTGCGAAAATTCCGGCTTTTTTATCGGCCATATCGTTGGTAGCGAACATATCTCGGATCCCACTGCTTTGAGCGGCCGGTGGTGCGCCTCTGGCCACGATTTCGATGTCGTCGAATCGTCGCAAGAAATCCTGCACCAGGTGGTAATTTGTGTCAAAAAAAGCAAATTTTCATTTTGTTTGTGATTCGCGCAAAAAAGTTTTTGTTATTTGTGATGTGATAGCAAATAAATATAAAAAAAGTTTTATAAAGGTTTAACGTGTTATATTTAAAACTAATCCTTGTTTTTTTTTTCGTTCTAAAATGTAAAATGTTTTATTATTTTCAAATTTTAAACGACTACATTTGCATTTCGCTAAAACTTCTTATGCGTAAAGAAATGAAAATTATACAAGTCAAACATTTAACTTTAACAATTTAAAAACACATAATTCAATACGTCATTTTTGAAAAATCAATCAATATCTGCATTTTTTAAAGTATTTTTTGGTGACGTTTCAGTAATAGACTTAAAAAGACTTAAATAGTAAGACTTAAAAAAGTTTTTCGTTTATAATAATGAATAATGATAATATTTGGAATTGTATAGTTAATGACACTAAAACCACCTGCACGAATCCCACTGAATTTTCTTTTAATTCTCCATTCACATACCTAAAACCCAAAAGTTCAGTTCAATTATCAATCCTTTTTTTTATTTTTATTTTTACAAAAACGGAAACTGATATTTCGTAAAATAGGTGCAAAATAAATAAACAGTAATAAACGAATATTTTTTGATTAATGTTTGAATATAAAATTTTTATTATATTCGTCAACAAAAATAAAAAAACAAAGGAATTGAACGTAGAAGAAATTGAAATAGAGTATAATATATGAAATCTTTAATAGTTAAATGTTTACAGAAAAACATTGACAAAAACATTAAAAACTAAAATCTAGACAAAAAATATTGGCGTCAGAAAAAAAGAAGCTCATATTAATATTTCAAAATGATAGCGGCATTTCTATATTCATCACTAATCTTTTTTTAATCATATTTCATTATAAAAGCAGGTAGTTGAATGAGAAAAATGGGACCAAAAAACATTTTTTGACATTGATTTTTCAAAAACAAAAAAAATTATTTCCCATAAAATTACCATAGCAAACAGTGATTCCATCAAAAGTTTTTTAAAGTCCAGGCATGGACGTAGCCAGGATTTCGGAAATGGGGGTCCAACCCTGAACAAAATTTTCGAAAGGGGGGGGTCCCGGGGGGGGGG
>JASAMX010011509.1:0-26322 GCA_030248175.1 Microlaimidae sp. YZB2_3 | reverse complement strand
TTTTCACCAAAGGGACCTTATTGATTTTAAAACTTAAAAAAATTTTTGTCCAGAAATTGGAAAACGATAAAACCTATGGACTTTCGAAATTGAAATTTTTTTGTCTCTGAATTTGTCTCAAATTCTTCTTCCCAACCGCAAAAAAATTAGGTTACACGAGGTATAATTGTAAAGCCTGCAATTGAGGAATGTCATAAAAGGGTTAAATATTTAAAAAGTAACATGAACATTTTTAATCTGGACAACACAATTTCACCAGACTGGCCCTATAAATTTTAGAAAGATAAATGTATTTCTATTGCTATGTGTTGCTATTTTCATTGTTGTTTATTACTAATAGGTATTAGTAAAAAATGGAAACTCAGCGTATAATTTTTTTGGAAAAAATCAGCATGAACATTATTATGTTGGAGAATGATTTTTTTAAGAGCTGGGATTGACCTTCCTCCTTAATTACAAAAAAGATTGGCCTAAATGAGATATCATTGGAAAGCTTACAGCTCAGAGAGTGTCGTCGTAATGCCGTTAATTTTTTTTGAAAAATAACATGGACATCTGTATTTTGGACAAACCATTTTTACCAAAACGACGGAAGAGATTATTCTTGGTAACTACTAAACGAAGTGAGTTAAATGAGATAGCATTACAAAGCTTACAATTGAGGGAATTATCATAAAAGGATTGAATTACGAGAAATTAGCAAATTAATCTGAGAAATACAGATATAATTATTTTCAGCCGTATGGCTTACACGGGCTACTTATAACTTATAAACGTAAAAATAAAGTCAATAGATAAAGTAAATAATTGATAAAAAAATAAAATCGCATGCAGCAAAATATGAAACATTGTAAAAATATACAACTAAGAAAATTATAACATAAAATTCAATGAACCTACCTAGCATAACAAAAATTGGGTCGGCGGTCCCACAACAAAACAAAGTTCCTCTCAAATTAAATGCATTTTTTATATTATTTTTGAAACTGGAAATGCTATATACAATCAAAATGTCTACTTGAAAAATTTTAGTGGTCTTTTTGTATTTAATTAAACATCACAACATGTTTTTTTTTCCGATTAATAAAAAAATTACATATGGGAAACTTTAGTTACGCTTAATATAGCTCTAAATAATGGTCAAAAGTTAAAACAAAAGCATTATGTTTAAAAATGCAATATTGCGAACCTATTAGGGTTGCCATTTAACTGAGACATGGTTTACACTTGAAAATAGCTCAAAGGCTAAAAAATAAGCACTGAATTAAGCCATTTATTATATTGGATTACTGGTGTACTTGGTTTGGATAAGCTTTTAAAATTAAAAAAAAATCATTTTCTACTAAAATCTTTTGAAATTGTTTTCTGTAATTTTTGGTGGTATTTATAAAACTTTAGGACACTGTTTTCATTTCGGACTGGGACCATTTTCCAAACAGATCGGTTTCTTATTTTCGATTCCAATCCAGTTTGGGTACCGGAAAAGTGGACTGCGTCCGTTGTTATTTACCCTGCCTCTGTTTGTAGTTGGACACCTTAAGTTTTCAATTTCAAACTTTCACATTCAAAATTGGAAATTTACTTACATTTAAAATTTTCGATGGCCTTTGATTTTACACAGCAACACTCATTTCAAAAAATGGGTTATTTTTTGAACCCAGTCCACTTTCCGGTAACCAAACTGGAGTGGGACCACCGAAAATGAGAGACTGGTCTGCATGAAAACAGTCCCAGTCCGAATTGGATTAGACCGGGATGGGACTGAAAGTTTTATGAATACCACATTAATTTTGTAGTCGTCAAACTAAATAAAAAAAAAAAGATAGCTATGGTTAAATTATATCTGGCTGACGTCGAAAATTAGAATTCAGACATGAGGGGACCAAATTAAAATTTTGTGGTAATACGTGTTTTTTAAAACAAATAAGAACGCAGAATTTTTTCTAAATTCCGCCTTTACACAAAATATACAAAAATTAACCAATTTTAGACCTTCAGAATTAGCATTTTGGTTTTAATTGAAGTAATTTGATAAATAATTATTAAAATACAGGTTTTGAACTTTATTATTAAATCGCTTGAGTGAAAAATTTTGAATGGGTTTGTTGTTAAATAGTCGATTCAATACTGCAACTATTGAAGTCAGCTAGATTTTATTTTCCTATAGGCAAAGTTTAGTAAAACTCTGTTTTTAAGTTGGGTTTTAAAAAAGAAACAATAAGGTTGCTGCTATTTGTTTTTGACATAATGCATTCCATTTTCCCAATTCTGATTTTAATTAAAAAAGAAATTTGGGTTAAGACATGTTTCATAAGCAAAATTTTATAACATTCTGGAAGATCGATATTGTCTTTTCTTAAAGTTTTTTAAGATTTAAATAACTAAAGCGGTTGTAAGAAAAATAGAATAAACGCGCAAGCCAGGAAAAACAAAAAAATTTATAAGTGGTGATCTATCTGATCAATTATTACTAAATTCTGTCAGGTCAATGTTTCTCTACACGTGATAATTATTTATTTTATAACGAATTTTAATTTCGTCGCAGGACCACCGGACCAAAATTTTATTATGCTAGGAAGGTCTATATCATTAAGTAAAAAAACTAAACAAAAATATGTAATATTCTAAAATCCACTTGACGTTATTTTTAAATCCACACATATCCGGTTTTTGTTCAAAACTCCATTATTTTATGCGTTAATGATTTTTATATTTTTAACAATCATCACTAAAAGCACTCTGAATTAATGTAGCGTAACCTTTACGTTAATATATATTAGTGTTGTAAAAAAGTTACTTTTACTTTTATTTTTACTTCAAGTAATAAAAGTAACGGATTTTGGATTACTTTTCCTTTTACTTTTACTCGACTTTTGAAATTTTAATGTCTTTTAATTTTAATTTTTCTCGACTTTTGAAATTTCAAATACTTTTACTTTTACTCTTACTACGATTTTCCACTGCAAATACTTAAATTCATTTGAGCAAAATTTAAGTAATTTTAATGGGTAGATTTCTATGGGCTTGTTGTAAAGTGAATGACAGAAGATAATTTTTTAAGCCGTTCACACATTAAAATGATTTATTTTGACTAAAAAACTTATAAAAATGATAATTTATAATAAAATTAGCAAAAAAACTTTAGAACAGAGCTCTGGAGCTCCAAAAAGTGGTGTTTTGCTCCGTTTCAAAATTACTTTTGTTATACTTTTACTCTTATTTTTAGTTAAAAAAATAGGTCTTATGTACTTTTACTTTTATTTTACTTAAATCAAATTTTGACCATTACTTTTACTTTTACTTTACTTAGATTAAAAAATCCCAAATTACTTTTACTCTTACTATACTTAAATTAAAATTTTTCAAATTACTTTTACTTTTACTTAAAATAATACTACAAAATCAACAATTTTTACAACATTAATATATATAGACGAAAATTAATGCATCACACAAAATAATGTAATCATTTATTGTTAATTATGATTATTTCATATCGCAGCAAATCTTAAATTATTAAAAACACCTGTAGTCGCACTCATAAAGCGCGATTAACCAAAGATTAACCAAAAATTAAGTAAGGACGTCTCTTTTTTCATGGACAAGGAGAGAATCGGATTAAAAAACTAATAAAACTGACTTTAAACGCGGTTTTTGGACTTTTTGTCATGTTTTATGACTTGAAAAGTATACATACTGTTTTAACTAAAGTATTTTCATATAAATAATTGTCAAATTTCAAGAATATTTCAAAATTGTTAATCATGGGTGGCGCGGGAGCGCCACGGGGCGATTTAGCCCCGTGGCGCCGCGCCAACCATAATCAGAGAACATGGGTAAATTTTGAGATTCATGTTCATCTCCTTCTTCTTCTTATTATTATTATTCTAACGTTCAATTCTTAAAATAGATATTCCTCCTTCGTTACTGATTGATCAAAAATAAACACGGGCCCATTGGAAAGAAGAAAGAATTACGCAACTTTCTTAGGAGCCACTTTTTTCATTTAGGTCCTTTTTATTGATTTATTGATCAAAATAATAAATTGAAAAAATAGACAAATAAAAACTCCCAACCGCACAATAACAGCCTTTTGGCAACAATTAGGATTGTACAGAGCAGACAACGAACAGCCCCTCATAGAAACCGCACAAAAAAGCAGACCGGTTTTAATTGGTGGCAAAAACCGAACCAGTTCCCAGCGCCATCCGCTTCAACCGCGTGGAAAACGCGAAAACAACAGAGTACTTTTTTTAATTCTTACATTACTGATGACAAAATTAATTCAAAGTTTTATTTAAAAATATTAATGTGTCAGTGGCGCGGAAGCGCCACGCACCGGTTTAGCCCCACAGCACCCACAGCACCACAGCACACTATAATTAGAGAACGTTGGGAAAATTTTTAGTAATATATGTTCATCTTCTTCTATTTATTATTATAATTCTAACGCTCATTATCTTAAAATCAATATTATTTCATCGTTCACCTGGCGATTTAACCGTGCGGTAACACACCAACTATAATCAAAGAATCTGGATAAAATTTGTAATTTATGTTCATAATGTTCTTCTTCTAATTTTTTTATTAATCCAAAAAAATAATTGCAATCATCGGTGGCGCGGGAGCGCCCACTGCGATTTAGCCCCACGGCACCGCGACAACTATAACTAGAGCACCTGGTTAATTTTGTAATTCATGTTTATCATCTTTTTCTTCTTATTATTATTTATATTTCAAAAAAAAAAAATCCCAATCATCGGTGGGGCGGGGGTGCCACACTACAATTTAACCCACGGCACCGCGCCAACTATACTTAGAGAACGTGAGTAAATTTTGTAATTCATGTTCATCATCTTCTATTTATTATTATTTTTACTTTAAAAATTATAATTGCAATCATTGGCGCACGGCATCGCGCCAACTATATTTAAAGAACGTAAGTAAACTTTGCCCAGAGCGCCACTGCACCGCACTAACTATAATTAAACAACATGGGTAAATTTAGTTATTTAAATTCATCTTCTTCTTCTTCTTATTTTTTTTTTTTAAATTATATCTCGGCAACGGAATGATTATAAACATATGTCATTGCGCAGCTAAAACTATAGTTTATTAGGCTATTTTTTAATTTAATTAAAAAAAGTGGTAGACTAGCCTTGAAAAATGCTCTAAGAAATAGAGCAGGAACAAAGGGCGATTTTTCCCCGGGCTTATGTTTAGACAGAGAAGATGTGGACTAAAGATAAATTCTATCAGGGTGACAATAGATGAGTGGTAAAATACCCACTCGTTTTTTGAGAAAATATCACGTGCAGAGAAACACATGACGCAACTAACTAATAATTGGTTACATAACCGCTGAAAACTTTTTTTTGATTTTTCCCGCTCGCGGGTTTATTGTTTATTTATTCCTGGCGGAGAGCGGTTACGCCCTTAATTTTAGCCTGGAAGGTATTTGCTTTAGTCTGAGATGGAAATTATGTAGACTATAGGAAATTTGCATTTGGTTTGGCCAGCTGCTCACTAAATAAAAAATTTCTCCCATATGATAATGATTTGTTTATACATTGATCTAATCACACAGCACTGTTTCATTTTTTTTAGTTTGATGAAATGTCAATTCAAAAAATCATACTCACAGAAATCTTTGACAAGCGCGAAATTGCCATTTTTTCAAATTTATAGTTGTTTCTTACACATACAAATATAAGCTTCTAATTGAAAAAGTGGCGATTTCGCGCTTGTCAAAGATTGCTGTGAGTATGATTTTTTCAATTGACATTTCATCAAACTAAAAAAATGCAACAGTGCTGTGTGATTAGATCAATGTATAAACAAATTATTATCATATGGTAGAAATTTTTATTTAGTGAGCAGCTGGCCAAACCGAATGCAAATTTCCTTTAGTCCACATAATGTCCATCTCAGACTAGTCCACATCTTTTTTGTCTAAACATACGCAAAACATAACAAACAAAAAGTTCCTGCGTATTCCTGGACCGAGCCCAGGAAACGGTTTCACTCCAAGTATTGATTGAACGAAAAATCTCTGAGTAAAAAAAACAGCAGTGAGTGTGACTGCTCAATGAATCGCAGAGAAAGAAAACTAACTACTATGTACTTGTAAGAACAAAAAGTTTTTCTTACTTTGTAAGAAAAGTTGCTACTGTTCTTGTAAAATTTCTTAAAAAATAAGTGTACAGCAGCCGGATTTTTTGGTTATATTCGTTATAATATTCTTTAAATATTAAAAACAGATTAAAAAAACAAACAAACACAATATATTCAAAACCAAAATTTTAGGTAACGGAAGAATAGGAAACTGTGGTCTTTTCAGCCTTATATAGATATGAATATGTTTATTTATTTACCTTAAAAAATGTTGAACCTTATTTAATAAATTGATTGTTTTTTATTATTTCTACTTAGTTAGTTTTTTCATTTCGAAAAAAAAATCAATCAAAAATCAGTGGAATTAATTATAATATCAGTTCGGGCATATTTTTGGAATGATTCATATATATTTGTAGTTTTCATCATTATTAGATATGATTTTTTACCATTTTCTAACGTTAATAATGTATAGTAAAGCCCGGTTCACACTGAGGTGGCAAAGCCACCGGTGGCACTGCCACCGCTGTTGTGCCTAACGTTAAACATATGACGTGTTCACACTGAGGTGGCATTGGCACCGCTGTTGTGTTCAATCCACAACACCGTCACCGGTGGCAGCTCTCTCAAGAAAAAAACGCATGGGAACGCGCGCATTGTTAAAAAAATCCATAAAAAAATATTACGGTTTTTACATAAACGCTTTTATTGTTTAAACAAAAGCAGCAAACAATATTGCGGTTTAAATAGAAAAACGCGTGAAAACGCGTGAATTGCATGAATGAAAAAATTATATAGCAAAACTGTGTTTAGCAAAACAAACAAAAACAAATGATCTTTTACGAAAAAAAAAATTTAAGCAGTTTTTACGAATTTTAAACACACGTGCATACATAGCATAGAAAAGTGCTTGAATATGAATTTGTAATTTTTATGCATTAATAAAAGATTTGCAAATTTTTCTGCTGCACAGTTTCTAATATAATTTATTGCGCGGCCTTAGTTAAAAGAGTAATAAACAATCTAAGAACCGGGTTATTAAAAAAATCTAAAAACAAAATTCGTTTACCTGTATTAATTAAAAAAAGAAAACTTTTAAGTTTGTTAATGTTTTTTCGACCACAATACTTTTCAGAAATAAAACTTTAAAATATATGGCTACTGATTCGGATGAGCTTCTGATCAAGTTCGGAACCGTCCGGAACTTTATTACAAGCGAGAAAAAAACATACATGGACAGAATTAACCAAGCAAACAGCTGGGAAGTAGTGAAAAAGAGTAAAAAATAAAAAAAGTAAAAAGTAAAAAAAGTTACCGACTTCTTAGCTCTACACGCGAACGAAATGCTCTCCAGCGGTGGCAATGCCACCCCAGTGTGAACCTAGCGGTGGCAATGCCACCGGTGGCATTCCCACCGGTGGCGTGGCATTCCCACCGGTGGCGGTGGCATTCCCACCGGTTGCGGTGGCATTCCGACCGGTGACATTGCCACCTCAGTGTGAACCGGGCTTAAGGAGCGCCACTGGTAAGAATTTTCTTTATGCATACTGTCTTGTCTTCTAAAAGCACTAAATTCTGTTATTTGTTTAAAGGTTTTCGTTGCCATTATGATTACTACCGGCATGTATTTTTAACGTTTTACACTTATTTCTGTCGTTATAAATGTGAAATTTATTATAAACAAATGCGTATGAATTCTATTGTTAGCTTACTTAAAAAATATTATAAATTAGATATATAAAATGGCCAATAACCATAATGGAACCAGTTGTGATTTAATCATTCAATCCTGTTGCCGGTTAGAAGTTCCACATTCAACTAAAAACATTGTAATCCAAGGAATAAAAGGAAACAGTGACGTTTTTTATATCACTGGAATGTTGCTCTTGTTTTCAGGAGTCATATTTTACATAATGTACCACCAAATGATTGAACAACATACGGTAACGAGAAATAAGCTAACTAATTAATGTTAGGGTAGTGCATTTAATTTCGGCACTTTTTTGTTTTTCCGATGTAATTTTTCATTGTAAGGCCAGATTTTCATGTTTGATAGCTCATTTTGAAGCTTTCACGATACTGCGTTGCGTCAAAAAAGTTTCACTGTTTTAAAGTAGTTTTTTTATTTAATTAAATCAGTTTTTAAAAAAATGGAAAATTACCGAAATTAAATGTATGCATTTAATTTCGGCACTTTACAAACAATCGATTGTTTTTCAGTCAAAAAATCCTCATTTTCAAAATTTTTAAAACCTATCATTATCTCCAGACAGTTTTCTTTAATTTAAGCTTCTACTTGTTGTTCAACGTGTAACTGGCAAAAAATTACAGCTAAAATACAAAATGGTATCAAAATGAGCAAAATTTGAGAAAAAAGTGCATTTAATTTCGGCACTTTTTAAAAGGACCCCCTTAATCGAGTTAAAGTGCAGTGCTATGACCCCTACACATTTCAACGTTGTCTTTTAACTATTTATAACCACAATTTAACACCCGACCACTTAATTCAACCCGTTTTTACCTACAGCAATATGTGTGCCGAAATTACACCATTTTATTTTATAACGATTGCTCGCCACAGACGCAACGTAGAACCACAGGGACTAAAAATTTGGAAAATAGACTAAATTTTCCCAGAACAGTTTAATTTTTAAACCAATTTATTGCGTAATCATAAAATGCCCATGTTCTAAAAACGAGTAACAATTTTATTTTTTATAAATCACACAATTTCACATGAAAATATCATAACATAACAAATAAAAAGCTCACGACAGTCATCTACATATAATTAGCTCTCATTTGAGCTATCAAACGTCGTATTCCGTCCAGGATTACCAAAGATATAGTCCAAAATCAAAAATGCCCAATTTGGAAAAATGCCGAAATTAAATGCACTACCCTATAATTTATATTTGATTTTGTGGATTTTTTAAACTTGCATTGTGTTTTTTAGTGAAAATAAAATTGACCAACGTTATGCGACTTTTTTACGCAAATGTTTCAATATAAAAAAAATGCCTGCAGTACAATTAAGATTAAATTATAATTGTGATTTTCAGACGATTGTAAAGGCAAAACTTTAACCACCAAAACACTATTTTTGTGTTAGTTTCAAAAGCAAATTTAAAATTCTTGTGAGAGTTTATTAACTTAAAAAGAAATTAAAGTTTAGACAAAAACACGTAGAAATAAATTTCATTGTTAAAATGTCGACAAGCGTTAAAAAACAAAGGTTTATTTTTATGTTTCCGGAATTTTTCAGATTATCACTTGAAAATTTTTATCAGTGGACATTATATATATCTATGTTAAGACTTTGTAACCAAATTTTTTATAAGTGTAGGCCTAATATTAATGCAGACGTAATTGCAACGGCTTATTTAAACTATTTCAGCCTGAGGACGGCCTTGTAGAAGAAATAAAAAGGGAAATTGAAATGGAAGTCAAAATTAATCAAATGCTACAAGAGCAGCAAGACAGGTGAAAACTTAATAATATTCTGTTCCTGTTTTGTATCTTGGTCCTTAATTTTTTTTATTAACTATTTTAAATATTTCAAAAAAGTAAAATAAATTAAAAAATAGGGCAACTAAAACCCTGAGTTTTATCTTTTAAAATTAAAATACTTTTTTGCTCGCAAAGTTTTGCCGTGTATTACTTTAAAAAGCATGTGCAGATTTTTCTAACATTTAATTTGTCCAACATTTACAGCAGTTTTTTTTTAATTTTTAGTCTAATCCTAATTAGCTTGATGAAGTTATAAAAACATTCTTACTAAAATCATAGTTATAGATTTTTTTAGTTATTTGTGTTTTGTTTTGTACCTTTTTTCTACCATTGTGGTACAAAAATCGATCGTCAGTCACTGGAATATAATTCTGGCCCCTCCAAATTTATAAACAAAATAAAATATTTTAGTTTAAAATAATTGTAATTAAAAAAACGTTTCGTGAAATATACAAGTCACACTCAAGAAAAAAACGCAAAAAAATAATTCTATTTGTTGATTAAAGCCTGAACAAGCTTTAAACTAAAGTTTTTCGTTACGTATGTAAGGCTTAGAGTCTAAAAAATTATTATGAATATCCATCTATTATTTGTTTGCTGTCAATTACTCGGCTTTTTTTAAAAAATACACATAAACACGAAATTTTTTGATTCCAAAAGACCAGGTAGATCATTTTTTTCTCAATCAGGCTAGCTCCCAGGGGTGAATACTAAATTTTTTCAAAATTTATCATAAACAAAACAATAGCCTTAAAATACAGTGTCTTAAAATATATTTCATAGCTTATTTAATAACAAAGCTCCGGAGCATGATATCACTTTATTTATGTTGTGTATACATTTTTGATTTAATTATGATACGTCATTATGCTTTATACAAAAAAATTGTTTTAGGTGGGAAGCCAAACAAAAAATGGAGCAGCTGCTGCTACCAGATTACGAGTACACCCCCACTTTAAGTGCGAGAAATTCTATCTGTAGTTTTTGGATTGGAAGTTCCATGTAAGACACCTTTTTAAAAAATCTTTATAAAATTTTCTGAAATAAAAAAATCGTAAAATCTTCTCATAGCCTTGTGTTATTAGTCTTTTTTCAAAAGTATTAAAGATGAAATATAGAAGTTGTAGTAAGAAAGTTCAAAATAAAAAAATAGATTCAAAAAATGCTTAAAAAATACATCAGAAATTTGAAAACGAAGAAAGAAAACTTATTTGTTGCTAAATTAATGCGAGCTTGAGTTTGATAAATTTAATTTAAATTAAATTAAAACCACTCACAACTACATTTTTGTGTAGCATACTAATAGCATCTTGCATATTTGTAACAATAACATACATTACAAATATTATTGATATAATTGCATGATATTTTACTGGAATGAAATAACAAAAATTATGTGAGAAAAAGCATGGATAACGCTAAAAATGTGGTCTACATGTGTCTACTGTCTATCAAAATTTTAAAAATTTGTAAAAAATTACTTTGAAAAAACTTTAAACAACATAGCTGAGACAGTTCTTTGGTGAAAATTTTTATTTTAAAAAAGTTAAAATTGCCCATATTTGAAAATAAATAAATACAAACAATGAACTAAAAAGGATTAAAAATTAATAAATTTAAAATAGCACATACATCGTCGCAAAATTTTTAATTTTTAGATCCCGGCCAAGAGCTGCCACCGACCACGCAACAAAATGTATATTAGACGCAAAACGTCACGGAAGAAAATCATCAAGTATATCTGATTCAGAATCCACTGTATTTAATGCACTGGAACTTTCAAACATTCCCCCAACTTTAAGGTACTTAAGCTTAAGCGAATTATAGATATTAGTTTATTTCATAAGTAAGGGAATGTTTGTTCGTATAATTATTACAAAATTTATTTTTTTATATATTTACTGATACAATTTTATCATTTTAATAAAGAAATAATAATTGTTTTAAATGAATCAAAGATTTTTTGGGTGGATTTTTCCTGAAAATTTAAATTTTATGCTTTCTAGTTACGATTAAGCCTAAACCTAAACTTAAACTTACCAATTATTTTTTTTATTTAAAGCTCCAAATCCCTATTCTTACGGCTCTAAGTTTTCGTAATCTTGTGAAGGCTTCATAAGTTCCTGTTGGGTCCGCACAAAAAAATCCTGGCACAAAAGAGTCCTAAAAAAATCGCAGCTGGCAAAAGAGTCCTGGCACAAAAGAGTCCCGGCACAAAAGAGTCCTGGAGAAAATGCGTTCATGTGCCCAAGCGCTGCGAACGCTGAGGAAGTAATGATTTTAGTTGGCATAAATTTTTTGTTCATTGTTAAATTATTAGAATTTTTATCAAACTACTTTTTTAATCGTATTTTTACGAACGACCGCAGGTCATAAACAAGATGACTAGACCACTGGGACTTTTTGCGTGCGATTGCGCACAACTACAGATTAAAAAAAACAAAAAAACACAAAAAGACACTCTTTCCGCCCATTTGCTGATTTTTAACCAAATAACTCAGAAAAAACGACATACAGGTTTCTGTACTTTTTTAACAACTATTTAGTATTTTTTAAATTTTAATTATTCTTTGTTTTTTTTCTATGAATATTTGGTTGGTTATCTCTCCAAACGCAAGTCGGTAATTTTTACCAAATAGTAGCTTTATTATCAGATGCTTAGTGAGAGTGTTGGCAGCTATTTAACCAAATATTGGTCAACTTTTTACTGAATACTTGGCATTTGAATTACGCAAATTACACGAATTATTATTAATGCGAAATGTTTTATTTAAAATCCTTCTGATCATAACGCAAATCAAATAAATACACCAGCAAAGCAAAACTATTGAGCAGAACTTTACCAGACATAACACCACAAAATACGCAGTAAGTAAGGTAAATATTGATCAAACCGAAAAATTTTTTAGGGAAAAAGAACAAAACAATTAAAAAATGTTAAATACGATTTTTTTACTGAAACGCCTTATTATTTATATACAATAAAAATGTTGGTGATTAATTATTAGTTTTGTATTTGATTAAAACTTATTTAATTAGTCAATAATGACTCGTTAACGCAACTACTGCACATAATGAATTAAGCGTGTAATTTTATGAACGCCCCAAGGTTTTAAGTTGTTGTTAAATATTAGCGGTCTTCAAAAAATGTTTTTAAATTTACAGAAACTTTTGAAATTCTTTTGAAGCTCCAAAGATAACCTTATCACATACGAGACAATACATAGAATCGTTCTTTAGCTCAAAAAACGTAAAACCACATTAAAAAATCTGGGTAACTATCTGGGTTTTTAACCACATTTAAAAAATCTGAGCAATACGTAACTGAACGAAGAACAACGACAAAAAATATATGCGCAAGCGAGTGATGTGACAAAAAGGCCTATAGTTGAAAAAACGTTACAAAAAATAAAATAACTATTTATGACAAATGAATAAACCGCACAACATAAAAATTTTATTTTTTTGTTACAGCACATTAAGAACCATAAGTGGGGGAAAATTATGCCATATATACCTGGTGGATCAAGAAGGGAGTTAGGGGCATAGATGAACAAGGGGGGTAGGGTAGGTCCACCTTTCCCTAGCCTCGAAATTTCGGGGCCCCCCCTAGAAAAAATCGAGGGGCCCCCCTCTCCCTTTTTCGAATTTTTTACCCCTGACCCCCCTCTAACTTTCTCAAATCTGACGCCCCCCCTTCCTCTCAAGAAAATTTACAGTACTTTTTTATACTGGAATTTTCTTCTAAAAAATCGTGAAATTTCAACACAAATTTCATGTTTTTATACCTGAATATCCCTTTATATTCACGAACCTGTAGTATTATCCTATAAAAAACCTATTATTAAACTTTTAATGGTTTAAAAGTATTTTGTTTCAAAAATTGGACCTCACCTGACCCCCTTTTAGGTTTCAAAATCTTCCAACCGGGTCCACCCCTCGAGAAAGCTAGGGGTCGACCATAAATGGGCAAGTTGTTCTGGAGTGGGGGTAAAACCCAAATTAGAGGGGTTAAAATTCGAGAAACGTAAAATACCTATATCGTTTTTTTTTTTGGAGTGCATTTTACCCATATCGTTTTTCGATTTTGAAGGAAAAACAGGTAAAAAAACGCTAATTTTAGGTCAAAAAGCCCTTTTTATAGCATTTTTGAGCTTTACATTGCTTAAAACATTCATTTTGACCTCAAAACTTAAATTTGGGAGTCAGATTTTTTAATTTTTTCAGAGACCGGACCGGATGACCGGAGTCAGAGAACGGTTGGACTTGGAATTGAGTGACTGGAAAGTGAAAAAAAAAAGTTTTAAAAATGTAAGTAACGGTTCACCTCAAAACTGAATGGTTGAGGTCAAAAAGAAAGGGGTGTATGATATACTTTCGGTTGTGTATTTTTCAGTTTTTTATTGCGTAAAAGACCAGGATTATATGTAGTTTTTTGGCTTTTTAAAATTTATCTTTAGAAATTAAAACTTTGGCTTCAGGAAATCCAATAATAAAGAAAACTATTTAGAAAAAAAAGTACTGACTGAGATTTACAATGTTGCTGCTTTGGGAAATCCAAGAGGAAATTATTCACTTTGCAAACAACAAACGACATTTGATTTACATCTGACCTGATAAAACGAACAGCAATACCATTTTCGTCACAAAAACTTAAAACGAAATATGCAGTAAATATTACAAGGTGTCACGATCGTAATTACAGAGAGAAATGAATATTGCGAACATAGATATTTTTTTTGGGGGGTACAGAGGGGTCCCGTCCACCCCCCCTAGAGCCAAAATTTTGGAACCCCCCCCTAGAAAAAAATCCAGGGGCCCCCCTGCCCCCCAAAGGCTCAAGAACGTTTGGGGCTCACCCCTAGCGAGGCTCACCCCCCCTAGCGAGGCTCCCACCCCCTCCCCCCCTCCCGACTTAATTTGGAAGTATATTTTTTTTATTTAGTGTCAAAAACTAAGTTTTTTAGTTAAAAACAGTGTTTAAATACACTTTTTACCCCCCTCCTAAAAATTTTGGAATCCATTCGGGGGTGGATCCCCCTAGCGGACCCGACCAAAAACATCTATGGTTGCGAACCAAAAATTAACAAACAAGGCGTGCGATGTGTTTCATAGAAAACGTTGCGAAATATTTTTCAGGTACTTAACTTCAATGATAGTATATTTCTAGCCGTAGGTTTTCCACAAGCGTAAATTTTAAAAAGACACAACACTGCTAGCTCAAATAAACTTAAATAAGTAACTAAAATTTTATTCAATCATCTCAAAAACTAATAATACTAAACAGTATAATACCAAAAATCATAATATTTCGAAAATATGCTAAGTCCTGCTATAAAAAAAGAGTAAAAATAAGCCATTATAATGAGCCTCTCCATTTAAACTGCTCCCTTCCTATTATAATGGCATAGCTAGCCATTTTAATTCGGGCGAATGAAAATGGAATAGAAAGCTATTATAATAGCCATTTATTGATTTGATTTTACTTCATATACTCTCAGTGTAGTGTAAAACTGTCCGGCTGACCGTATGAGTTTTTTCGTGTCGGACACTTACACTGACAAGGAAAAAACTCATGCGGCCCGAACAGTATTACACTTTGTGAGTATATATGATGTGAAAATTAAATCAATAAATGTCTATTATAATGACTTCCTCTCCATTTTATTTCGCCGAATTAAAATGGCAACTGTGCCATTATCATGGAGGGTGCCATTTAAATGGAGAGGCTACATTATAAAGTTGCCAATTATTACTTACTTTTTTACAAGGAGCTGTACATTATTTGGTACATTATATATTTTTCATAATACCAGACTATACTATCGATTATTCCACATGATAATTTTGCGTTTGCAAACAAAAAAAATGATGATCGCGAAATCCTTAGATGAAGTTTTTCTGCATAGTACTGTCAAAAATTTAATTTATTTGAAATATTTCACGTTTTATTAAAAATATATTATATACCGAAAGATGTACAATTCCTATACAGACCTGTGCACGGTCGGAAAATGCCTCCCCCTTTATTGGAGGATTTGCCTTGCCCAAAAATAAAAGAGTATCCAAAAATTATGGCGCCATTTTTGCCCTATGATGACGCCATCATGGTTAATTTTTGCAAGTTTCAGCCTATTTCAATGAATTT
The DNA here is from genome assembly GCA_030248175.1 of Microlaimidae sp. YZB2_3. Taxonomy (NCBI): domain Eukaryota; kingdom Metazoa; phylum Nematoda; class Chromadorea; order Desmodorida; family Microlaimidae; species Microlaimidae sp. YZB2_3. The sequence goes on along the minus strand of JASAMX010011509.1, from coordinate 10,550 downwards.
TAAGCCATTTTAGTCCTAATTTTACCTTATTTTCGCTTTTTTGGTCCCATTTTTCCCTTTTACCTTCTTTTTCTCGTCACTTTTTGCTTTTGTGTCTGTTTCCTCTTAGCTTTTGTAAAACATACTTTTTGTGAAAAGCACAACACTCAAAATGTGACAGATCGTTCCGTTCAATTTTATATCTAAGAAGGAGAATTGCCTCTTTGTTAGCAAATCATGCTGCACAATAGTAAAAAATAATTTTTTTTTAAAAGTACAGGGTTAGTAAAAATAAAAAGTCTTTGGTTTTGGTATTTGTCAAATTTTTTAATTTTTAGAAAAGAAATAGCTTGAAGAAAACTATGAACTAGTTTCGTTTGCTGTCTGCTTTGTTGTCGAGGCAGATTAAAAGAAAAGGCTTTTTCTATATTAACAGCTGCTGTGCTTTCATCTAAGCTAGCAAAGCTGCTTCCGATAGTTGGCAATTCTTTAAAATTTACAAGAAGATCGAGTCATTTTTTTGGAGCTATTTCATTCAGCAGGCTAAAAAAAGTTCTAACATTAAAACAGGTCAGCATAGTCGATCAAATAGATTTTTTATTTAAATTAAACAAAAGGTGTAATAAAGAAATTAAATCTGCGAATTCTAATAATAGGTTTTAGTAATGCTTTACAGGTGGATGTCGATTTGGATAATTAAACCCAACATAAAAATAATCGTAATAGAGCTAATTTGTTGTGCAAGTCAATAATAATCTCATAAGTGAGCAGAAACCAGGAAGTTAGAAGGGGCTAAGACTTGGGGGTAATGGCCGTTTGAAATTCGGAGTGCTCATGCTCAGATTCGAAATACTCTTGAGTTTTTAGGAAGTTCCACCCGTGCCAGCCATCTTGAAATCTAATAGCTATCTAGCTTGAAAAAAATAAATATATTGATTTAAATCTTTGGATTGCCTAATCTTAAATTTCATTAAATAAGGTCGAGGCTAGGAGAAAGACAGTAGTTACCCCCTAGCCTGAATTTGGACCCCCCCTCAGACGAAAGTCTAGGGCCCCCCCTCCCCCCAAATTTACGAATTTTTACCCCTGACCCCCTTGTAGATATTGAAATCTATCCCCCCCTCCCTTCTCGTAAATTTAGTACCTTTTTTATACTAAATTTTCTTCCAAAAACGTGAATTTTCATCACATATTCATGCTTTCACACCCTTTTTATACATGAATATGGCTTTCTATTCAATAAAATGTAGTATTATCCTATAAATAGAACTGGTTAAAATATGGTTTAAAACTGTTTTGCTTTGGACACCGGACCCCACCTGACCCGCCCCCCTCTAGATTTCAAAACTTCGCACCCCGGGTCGACCCCCCTAAAAAGCTAGGGGGAGTCCGGACCCCCCTGGGACCCCCCTCCTAGAATTCAAAATTCGATTTACCCCTGGTAACCACCCCCCCTAGCTTCCTCGACCGTGCTCACCTATGTACGAGGGTCAATCCTACTACTTCCAAATTTTACCTTTGATAATAACAAAATCACAAGAAAAGAAAATCTATGACTGTGTTTTAAACAGTTGTTCTAATTTTATGTTATATTCACAGTGAACAATTTTTATCATCTAAAAAATAAAAATTATTATAATGAGATATATATATTGATATATATATATCTCATTATAATAAAATTTTATCATTATAATGAGCCTCTCCATTTAAATGGTACCCTCTATTAAATGGCAAAGTAGTCATTTTAATTCGGCGAATTAAAATGGAGAGGAACCTATTATAATAGCCATTTATTGATTTAATTTCACTTCATATATACTCACAACATTGCAATTGTCAAGACATGGGGGTTAAACCAAATTAGAGGGAAAAAAAAAAAAAAAAAAAAAAAAAATATAAATTTAAAAATAATTACCTAGACCTGTGCACTAAAAAAAAAAAAAATTAAAAAAAAAAAAAGGGGGGCACTAAAAGGCAAGAGGGAGAAAAGAAAAAAAACAAAGAAGAAAAAAAAGGTAAAAGGGAAAAAAGAAGGTAAAAGGGAAAAAAGGGACAAAAAAAGCGAAAATAAGGTAAAATTAAGTCTAAAATGGCTTAAAATTCATTGAAATAGGCTAAAACTTGCAAAAAATTCACGATGATGGCGTCATCATAGGGCAAAAATGGCGCCATAATTTTTGGATACTTTTTTATTTTTGGGCGGGGGGGGCAAATCCTCCAATAAAGCGGGGAGGCATTTTCAGATCGTGCACAGGTCTGTATAGGAGTTGCACATTTTTCGGTATATAATATATTTTTAATAAAACGTGAAATATTTCAAATAAATTAAATTTTTGACAGTATTATGCAGAAAAACTTCATCTAAGGATTTCGCGTTCATCATTTTTTTTGTTTGCAAACGCAAAATTATCATGTGGAATAATCGATAGTATTGTCTGGTATTATCAAAAATATATAATGTACCAAATAATGTACAGCTCCTATATAAAAAAGTAAGTAAACATTGGCAACTTTATTATAATGAGCCTCTCCATTTAAATGGCACCCTCCATGATAATGGCACAGTTGCCATTTTAATTCGGCGAAATAAAATGGAGAGGAAGTCATTATAATAGACATTTATTGATTTAATTTCACATTATATTATACTCACAAGTGTAATACTGTTCGGGCCGCATGAGTTTTTCCTTGTCAGTGTAAGTGTCCGACACGAAAAAACCTCATGCGGCCCGGACAGTATTACACTTGAGAGTATATGAAGTAAAATTAAATCAATAAATGGCTATTATAATAGCTTTTTATCCATTTTCATTCGCCGAATTAAAATGGCTACTATGCCATTATAATGGAAGGGTGCAATTTAAATGGAGAGGCTAATTATAATGGCTTACTTTTACTCTTTTTTTTATACAGGACTTGCACATTTTCGAAATATTATGATTTTTGGTATTATACTGTTTAGTATTATTAGTTTTTGAGATGATTGAATAAAATTTTAGTTACTTATTTAAGTTTATTTGAGCTAGCAGTGTTGTGTCTTTTTAAAATTTACGCTTGTGGAAAACCTACGGCTAGAAATATACTATCATTGAAGTTAAGTACCTGAAAAATATTTCGCAACGTTTTCTATGAAACACATCGCACGCCTTGTTTGTTAATTTTTGGTTCGCAACCATAGATGTTTTTGGTCGGGTCCGCTAGGGGGGTCCACCCCCGAGTGGAAGGCCAAATTTTTTTTGGGGGGTAAAAAGTGTATTTAAACACTGTTTTTAACTAAAAAACCGTGTTTTTGACAGTAAATAAAAAAAAATATACTTCCAAATTAGTCGGGAGGGGGGAGGGGGGTCAGCCTCGCTAGGGGGGGTCAGCCTCGCTAGGGGGGGTCAGGCCGAAACGCTCTTGAGCTTTGGGGGGCAGGGGGGAGGGGGCCCCCGGAATTTTTCTAGGGGGGGTCCAAAATTTTGGCTCAAGGGGGGAGGGGGTGGACCCCTCTGTCCCCCCCAAAAAAAACATCTATGTTCGCAATATTCATTTTTCTCTGTAATTACGATCGTGACACCTTGTAATATTTCTCATATTTCCTTTTAAGTTTTTGTGACGAAAATGGTATTGCTGTTCGTTTTATCAGGTCAGATGCAAATCAAATGTCGTTTGTTGTTTGCAAAGTGAATATTCTCCTCTTGGATTTCCCAAAGCAACATTGTAAATCTCAGTCAGTACTTTTTTTTCTAAATAGTTTTCTTTATTATTGGATTTCCTGAAGCCAAAGTTTTAATTTTTAAAGATAAATTTTAAAAAGCCAAAAAAACTACATATAATCCTGGTCTTTTACGCAATAAACAACTGAAAAATACACAACCGAAAGTATATCATACCCCTTTCTTTTTGACCTCAACCATTCAGTTTTGAGGTGAACCGTTACTTACATTTTTAAAACTTTTTTTTTCACTTTCCAGTCACTCAATTCCAAGTCCAACCCTTCTCTGACCCCGGAGTGTAGGAAAAGGAGCTTATACCTTATGGGCAAGTTGGTCCGAAGTGGAGGGGGGGTTAAACCCCAAATTATGGGGGTTTAAAACCCGAGAAACACAAAATACCCATATCGTTTGTTTTTTTGTTTTGTTTTTTTTTTTGGAGTGCATTTTACCCATATTGTTTTTCAATTTTAACAAAGAAAAATAGGTAAAAACGCTAATTTTAGGGAAAAAGCCCTTTTTATTGCATTTTTGAGCTTTTTCTGTTTAAAACATTCATTTTGACCTCAAAACCTAACTTTGGAGGCAGTTAGAAGTCATTTTAAAGACATTTTTCCAAAATGGGGGGTTAACCTTTTCTCCCCCACCCCAACTTCTGAGTGGGAGGGGGTTAAACCCCCCCTTTTTAGAATTTGGGGAGGGGTTCATCCCCCAATCCCCCCGTGCCTATGTATGGTTTATACTCACTTTTTAGCATCCTCCCAACCATAGATGAACACGGTCAAAAAGCTAGGGGCGTATTTACCCCGGGTAAATGACATTTCAAAATCTAGGAAGGGGGTCCTAGGGGGGTCAAACCAATACATGGGCACGAGGGGGGTTAACCCCCCCAAGTTCTGAGAAGGGGGTTTATCCCATACATGGGCACGGGGGAGGGGTTGGGGGGGTTAACCCCCTAAATTCTGAGAAGGGGGGTTTAACCCCCCCACTCAGAAGTGGGGGGGAGAAAAAGTTAACCCCCCAATTTTGGAAAAATGAAGAAAAAAATGTCTTTAAAATGATTTCTAACTGCCTCAAAACTTAAGTTTTGAGGTCTAAATGAATGTTTTAAGCAATAAAAAGCTCAAAAATGCAATAAAAAGGGCTTTTTGACCTAAAAATTAGCGTTTTTTACCTATTTTTCCTTCAAAATCGAAAAACGATATGGGTAAAATGCACTCCAGAAAAAAAACGATATGGGTATTTTGCGTTTCTCGGATTTTAATCCCCCCCTAATTTGGGGTTTAACCCCCCCACTCCGGACCAACTTGCCCATGTATGGTTTAACCGCCCCTTAACCCCCCCAATTTGGCAAAATGAAGAAAAAAATGTCTAAAATGACTTCTAACTGCCCCCAAATTTAAGTTTTGAGGTCAAAATGAATGTTTTAAGCAATATAAAGCTCAAAAATGCTATAAAAAGGGCTTTTTGACCTAAAATTAGCGTTTTTTTACCTGTTTTTCCTTCAAAATCGAAAAACGATATGGGTAAAATGCACTCCAAAAAAAAAAACGATATAGGTATTTTACGTTTCTCGAATTTTAACCCCTCTAATTTGGGGTTTACCCCCCCCACTCCAGAACAACTTGCCCATGTATGGTCGAACCCCCCTAGCTTTCTAGAGGGGTCGACCCGGGGTGGAAGATTTTGAAACCTAAAGGGGGGTCAGGTGGGGTCCAATTTTTGAAGCAAAATACTTTTAAACCATTAAAGGTTTAATAATAGGTTTTTTATAGGATAATACTACATTTTATTGAATAAAAAGGGATATTCAGGTATAAAAACATGAATTTGTGTTAAAAATTCACGTTTTTAGAAGAAAATTTAGTATAAAAAAGTACTTAAAATTTTCTTGAGAGGGAAGGGGGGGCGTCAGATTTCAAAATCTAGAGGGGGGTCAGGGGTAAAAAATTCGAAAATTTGGGGGGAGGGGGGCCCCTGGATTTTTTTCTAGGGGGGCCCCCAAAATTTCGAGGCTAGGGGGGTGGACCTTACCCTACCCCCCTTGTTCATCTATGCCCCCAACCCCCTTCTTGATCCACCAGGTATATATGGCATAATTTTCCGTCCCACTTATGGTTCTTAATGTGCTGTAACAAAAAAATAAAATTTTTATGTTGTGCCGTTTATTCATTTGTCATAAATAGTCATATTGTTTATAACGTTTTTTCAACTATAGGTTGTTTTGTCACATCACTCGCTTGCGCATGTGCAAAACTGGAATATATGGTTGCTATCGTGTATGTAATAAAAGCTACAAACTTTTATTTGAAGGTTAAATTTTAGTAAGCAAATAATTATAATAGATTTTATAATTGTTATAAATTCAATCCAATAATTTTAATCCCTCATTAAATTCAGTTTTCGTCAAAATTTTACCAAAGTGTTTGTATGTGTGATATCTGTTTTTCAATCATTTTTTAAAGTTTTTTTATTAAAAGTAGTGGTATTGTTTAAAAAAGATAAAATTAAAACAAATCCTCTGCACAGCTGCTCAAAAAACCCAAACAAAATTTGGAACCAGGGTTTTTTTTTATATCGAGTCCCCAAAAAGTTTTTTCTGGCGTTTATTTTAAGGCTATACTGCTCCTTTGAAACCCTTTAAAAGAAAGTTATACCTAACTTTGTTAAAACGTAGCAAAAAGGTTTTTTTCATATATATTTCATCATTGTATGATTTTTTAATGTATTGATAAGTCATAATGACTCATGTTCATGAAAATCATTTAACTCTGCATAATAAAGAATATATATATTCTTTACTTGAAGCCCTATAGTTTTGCATTACGATCAAACATAAAATGTTCATTTTATTAGCCCAAAAAAAAAACAGAATCGTTTTTGCTACCTAAACGGCATTTTATTTAATTTATTGGTATTCCGGGGTATTTATTATTCTGGGAGCTTTAAGCTATATATTATTCTTTTTAATGAAACCTTATACCGGTCTAATAACTTGAGTGCTCTATTATTTTGTTAGTCGCTTGGGGATGATATAACAAGTGTTGTTTTGTCAACTCAATCGGAAAACGGTTGCTAATCATCCGAAGAACCATAAGACCAACATTTTTATTCTTATAGAGAATTTTTTCTTGTTTTAAAATATTTTATAATTGTTTAATAACAATTTTTGATTGTGTGATTTTTTACCTGAGGTAAAATTAACTTTTACATAGAGCCACCCTTATTATATGACGCGATTAATATAAATTTAAAAACTTTATAACTTTAAAGTACACTGGTGCATAGAATAGAGTATTTCTAAAAATTCGTATAAAGCTTTTGAAATAATTCCGATTAAACAAGTATTTCAGGCACGCCGAAAAAGAAAATTTTTAATTATACTGATCCGCTTTTTTCCTGATTTTTAACAAAAATTTCTATTGTTTTGTCACATAAACATTTTTTGTAACGATAAAACACAATAAAAAATCATTAGTACATTATAGCGTAAAATTTTTCAAAGAATAAGATACTGAAAAAACGTTTTTATTTAAAGAAAAAAACTGAAAAATTGTTAAAAAAAAACTCGCGTTACTATACAAATTTTAAGTTTAAGCAAAAATTCATGTAATTTAATCACCGCGTGGTTGCAAATTGTCTATTTTAACATTAAAAAAATTATGATTTTATTGCAGGAGAGAGTTGCACAGGACTTGTGACTCGAAACAAAGGTTAAATCTGGTAATTTAAAACCACGTCGTCTTTTGTGAATATTTATCGGTCCGTTTTTCAAATTTCAAATAAAAAAAATGAGCAAAAGGTTCTAAACCAACGCTTTTTAAAGTTTTAACATGCAAATTAATTATAGTTATAAAAATATATCACGTTCCCATAAATCGTCAAGGCCAAGAAAATCCCAGATAAGGGAGACCTATACCGAGTACGCGACCAAGTTGCTGTTTAGTGTACGGTTTGTGGAGGTTAAAACAACTGTCAAAACTGTGCTTACATTTTTCTGTTTATTAGTGATTTTAAAAAGAAAAATTTAAATCGCCTGTTACGTCTCAGTGTTGGCCAATGCAGGCCAGTGGTGGCACCAATCTCTTTTGGGTTGGAGACGCAATTGATTTCTAATGCCTTATAGGGATTAAAAATCTTGCGCATAAAATTCTTTAATGAAAGGTATTTTTGATCACATTTTGTTTGTGAACTTTTTAATGTATTTTTATGGGAAAAATTATAAAGATATATTAAAAATCCTATTTACAAATTTAGATTTTTTGAAGACCGTCTTACCTTTTATTGGTTTTAGTTAGGTATAATATACATTTTCACACGCTCCCTTTTGAATTTGTTTGTTTTATTTTGTTGCAACTTTGACAAAAGTGTTGTACTTATTTTGTTGCAACTTTGACAGAAGTGTTGTACAGTCCGTCGATATTCTTTCCTGCTTTATTAGAATTCGTTTTATTAGAGGCTGTACTCACCCTGTTCTTTTGTTTTTGTGCACCTCCTCCACTTAAAATCATATTATTTGGCATTTTACCTTGTTTTTGCGAAAGTTTTGTAGTTTTTTGAATTTTTGCATAATATTTGCCATTTTATTTTTAACCTTTTGTGTCAAAATTTTTTTTCCCATTTTGCACAATTCAGCCTGTTTCGTTCGTCATTTTTGGCAATGTTTCCGGGTCCCCCTTTTTTTATTCCCTGTTACGGTTTTGAAAAATCCCGCCAGTTACCTCCTATTCTAGAGACCCCCCTCCGGCTAACCCCTTGGGATATATATCCCCTGTCCCGTCACCTATGCTACATATGCTTGTTAATTTCGAAATTTCAGTTAATAATAACGTTTAATCTAGTACTGGACAAACTGATTTCACAAATATAGAAAAAACTGACGTGTTCATTGCATCCCTATACTTGGGGATTGTGTGCATCCTATACTTGAAAACTACCAATGCCCAGATCTATAAATAAATTTGCTACACAACAAAACATAAACCGTTTACTTTTTTTAAACCCGCGCGTGCACATGATTTATAGAAGTGTATATCTCGTGTATATTGAGCGTGGTGACTAAATAAAATAATGTTGTTGCAGGAAAAGGCGCAGAGCGTGAGCGTGGCGCCGGAACAGCTGATCGACAGTCCTTCTTTGGTCCTGAGTCATCCAGCTAGTGGTGAGGAAGAGCTGGGCCCCGCCCAGGACATCGACATCCCACCGCCCATGGCCAACCTTACCTCTGATAAACTCATCATGAACGGTCAACAGTCCACTTCCCAGCAGCAGGTGAGTTTTTATCCACGTTTATATTTTTTACAAAAACGAGGCTCAGTGAGAAACGGAAAACCGATGGTATATCTTCTCAACAGGGAAAATTTTATCTGAAAGATCTATTAGTTTCTTTCTGTCTTTATTCACTAATAAAATTTTGTTTAGAGAAACCCCTCGATTGTCAAGATATGATCTTTTTTTTCGCCAATACACATTTTGTCACTGTGCTCAGTTATTATTAACCCCTTACCGCGATTGCCTTTGCCTCGGTTACAACTGTGAAACCTTCGTATGACCTAGGGTGTACTTAAGGCATACATAATTTTTGTGCGTGATTAGTGCCCAGTGAGCGAGCGAACGAATTGAAATGGTTAAAGTATACGGTAGCAATATGCAGATATTACGAATGAATTAAGATTATTACTAACAAAGGGCACGCTTATTCAAGTGCATTATGATAAAAATGCTTTAGTGTTGTCCGGCTTTAAGCAAATAAAATTATTTATTTATTTATTTATTTATATTATTCGCGGATACAGTTTATTACGTAGGATATTTTATATTGCATAAAATTTGCATAATGGTACCGTAAAGCTTTAAGCATTTCAATTTGTTCGCTCATTGGGCACTTATCACGCACAGAAATTATGTATGACCTAAACACGACCCAGTTCATGCGTAGAGTTTACTACGGTAAGGTTTACGTACGACTGAGCATTACCACCACCGTGAGACAAAGATTTTAGCTTTGTCGTACGAAGGTTTAACGGTTGTAACCATAGGTGGCAGCCTCCCGGATTTTGGGGGGTGTATACCCGACCCCTAAAATTTGGGGGGGTCCTAAAATTTTTTTTGGGGTATACCTCAAATACCCCATTTTTAGCGTTTTTAGTACTGAGACCCCCCGAATTTTAGGGGGGTGTCCGGGGTACCCCCAAATTTTTGGGGTGGGTGTCGACTATAATCGGGATTTTTAGAGGTATAACCCCCCGCCATTGAAATTAACTGACATTCCATGCCATGATAATATAATATTTAGTTGTGTTGCTTTGTAAGGCCGTTCAAGCGATTACACAATTTGTTTTTATGTAATTCAATCAACGAAGTAGACTGCGTTGTTGCAAATTTCAGCAAAAATAAGCCGACGAACCTTAAATAAAACACCTTAAATTTTTTTTAATAATTTTATAAGATGGTGTTTAGGTTCCTTTTAAATCAACTCGCTTTAGTATAACTCCTGTCTTATATTTTTGTATTTGTAATATTGCATCTTAAAATGTAAATAGTGCTGTTACCTGTTATATTGCTAAAAATATCTTTTAATATATTGTAGGAAGCTGAAGCAGGGGAATCGAGTGGAGTGGCAGAGGTGGTGGCGTCGGACGCCGCACCGGAGACTTCCAACCCCCAACCCCAACCCCTTCCAGACAAAAGCCCTGCTGACGTGGCTCGCGAAAAGAGGAGGTACTTTATTTATTTTTTTACTTATAAAGCCTTAATAAAATAAAAACTATTAGAAAATTAGGCATATTTCGCTTGAAACATTAAGGTAAATTTGGCTTAGTGCTTTAACTAAAAAAATATCCGTAACAATGGCATCGAATTAATAATGATTGT